>ARYC01011072.1:0-14527 GCA_000711775.1 Oxytricha trifallax
TATATCTCAAGCATCAAAAGAAAGATGGGAAGTATGTCTGTGAGTTCTGTGAGAAGCCATATTCTCATTCGAGAGACCTCAAAGTGCACTTAAAAAAAAGCACAATTAAAGTTTTGTCTTTATTCATGAACCCACAGGGAATAGATTCCTCTAAAAGTGAAGATCAAGAAACCCAGTGGAGTCTCTTAGAGTTGAAGTCTAGAAGTAAGTTAAAATGAAGAAAGCAGTCAAGAACCTTCCAGTCTCTGAGATCAATAAAATTATGGTCAAAATAGAGGCAATAAAGATTCCTATATTAAAAATTATTGACTTAGATTCTTGCCTAGAAAGCTACCTCACTCTTGAAGATAAAATAGAGAAGAGAGTCATTACTGATGAATAATATGCTTATAAGATAAATCCTTTCAATTACTTCCTTGCTGATGACAAGTTCCAAATGGAATTTGGTAATGAATATTATGCTCTTTAAAAGGCAAAGTTAAATGAGTGTAGGCATATCATCTAGCTTGATGCTATTTTACTTGGTAAAGATCATGTAGCCTTCAGGCTTCCTTTACTTGAAATGTCTTACAGAGAATTCTTATCTGAAAATAGATGTCAGAGATAAATTAGCTAGATAGTATAGCAGACAGTTGAGGGGATTGTAGAGCTTCACAAGCTAGGTTATGTTCATAGAGACTTAAAGCCAGAGAATATCATGATGAACTTTTAGCCTCTTAGAGTTTAATTATTGACTTCAACAGACCTCAAAGAGTGCAAGCCTCTGCATAAGGAAATATATACGGCACTCCTAGATATTTCCCAGAGAGAGAGGATTGGAGAGATGGAGACACTTAATGGGATATCTGGGCTCAAGCAGTAATAATAATAGAGAGCGACATGCCAAGAAACGATTACTTTAGCTGCAGGGGTGAGAGAGATTCTAAGCAAAGAATCAAACATTATCTCAATAAAAATAAAATAAATGGAGGTCTCAGAGAACTTGCATACTCAACTATTATCAAGCCAAGCTAAGAGAATTATCAAACAATAGAAACAATCAAAGATCAACTTAGAAAGATAAAATTCAGAGAACTGCCACATGACTCTAAGCTATGTTTGTGTGAAATATTTTAAAAACTCGCTTGTTATACTCACTTAAAATACTAATATTTAAACATTAAACCCCTACATAAACCCTATTAAAACCCTAATAAAGTATGCACTAATAGTCTAATTTTATCAATCAAAAACTCAATCAAACTACTGAAAGGGTTTTGGGGTTTTGAATACTTTAACAATAAGCTCAAGTATTTTTAAGTTATTACTGACCCATATCTTATATAAATATTATTTTCAGATTAGTAAAAAAAATTAGCTTAAACTTTAGGGAAATTTCTTCTACGATTAAGGGATCATGTCTTATAATATAAAATAGAGGAGAAATATTGAGAGTCAAAGAATGAATAAACAAAAAGGAAAATCATTTCTCCATAGTGAGTGTTAATGGTACATAAATAGATAAAAAATATTAAGAATTATCAAATTTATTTCTAACTTTTTAATATTATTGTTATTTATATAAATTTTTTAAAAAATCCAGTTTTATAAAAATTCATTACAATATTATCAAAAAGTATGCTTTTATTATTATATTGGGTTAGGGTTATAGTGACCATCATAAATCGTGCCGTTCTGTAACGTTTTACTTTACACCAATTCCATTTGACTTGCCATCAATTCATTGTCCTGTGCACTTGGTTCCATTAGTCAATATTTTGACTCCTTCTCCATGTGGCTACCCATTTTACCAGTTGCCTGTATATTTAGCTCCATCTGGGTACTTGCACATGCCCATTCCTTAGGGCCTACCCTCAAGTCATTCACCATCAAATATTGTGCCATCTGGAAGTGTCTAGATACCCTTCCCATGAAACTTGCCATCTTTCCATTATCCTTCATATCTCTCACCATCTTTCCAAATGCACAAACCTACAGTCATTTATTTTTTAAGATTTGATTAATTACTTACCCCTGCCTTGTGATTATCATCGACATACTCTACTTGATACTCACTACTCACTTCCATCTACATTAGTTCTTTTGCCCTATCCATTTCTCTATCCAAACTTGGAATTGCCCTCGTAAACATCCCCAGTTGGCCACACTAATCTACCATAGCCATGAGGTATTCCGTTTAGCAATTTCCCTTAGTATTTTAAACCTCCATCAAACACCAACATTTCTACTGTAGATGCAATTATTACTGATGCTAAGAGCTGGTTGATCTCATTTCTAGATTTAATAATATATTTCTACTTTTAATTTCTTTTTATGAATATTATTATGATTTTCTTATTCAATTCTCAATCAATTTCTAATTCCTTAAGAGACTTTTTAAGGTTTGAGTATAAAAATGTTTTGATTTATGAATACTTAATTAAGATACAAATTAAAGATAAAAATTAACATTTATCTTTCTAGTTGCCATCAATTTCTCTTTTATTTCTTATTTGCTCCCGATCTGCCGTTGTTATCATTAGATGTAGAGGACTAGTTGCTTGTGCTTTGTGATTCGTCAGTCTTTGCAATTCTATAATTACTGGCTGATCTCCACATTACAAAAGGCAGGCCAACTGATACAACGCTTAACACCAAGAATACAATCATTAAAACAATGATAATTACTTTTTAATTTTGATTACTGAGTGAGTTTCATATTGCAAAACGTAAACTTTAATCTATATTATAGTACTTAATGATTTGAGGTTTACTCTCTTCTGGAAGCTATCTCAAAAGCCTTTGGTTTATTAGTACTAACTCTAGTGAATCTCACTTGACTTTCATCGTCTTGCATCTAATAAGAGTAAATACCTGGTTCAAAAGTATGCTCTCCCTCTATCACTGGTGTCACTTGACCTTCTCTCACTATTTTCTCCTTTCTATATGCGTTTTATATAGTCTAAGAGTATCTCACTGTGGCAGTGTAGCGATTAATAGTCTGACATGTTGGGCATCCTTTGGTTGATAGAATGAAGCATTTGAGAAGTGATTGTCAATTAATTCTAAGTTCAACACCTCCCTTTATAAACAATATTATTGCCTCCTTAGCCACACAATCACAATTGATATTGAGAAATCAATGCATTTTCATAAACTTACTTTGAAAAAGTTTTATAGAAAGTGTACTTTACAGTAAGTCGAATACCTTCAGTAATCTTATTTTTGTCAAATTCTCTGTCTACAATCAGATTTGCAGAGATCAAGCCCAAAGATATCAGAAGAGTCAAAAGTTAAGTTGCTTTAGAGTTCATTATTGTTTCCTTATTTTAATATAAATAATAATTATAAATCTAAAATTAATAATAAAAAATTTAAAATGTAAACAATAATGGTCAATAATTACTATAGGGTTTTAATTAATAGGTCAAATAGCTTGTTTATCCTCTAAAATAGATGTTTTACCTAAAATTAATGCTAAAAGCAATATTGAAGAAATCAATATTATTCCTAAGAATTTATATTGCGTTAAAAGCTGTAGTTTGTGAAGCAATTTAAATTTTATAATTTTTTCACAAGTTAATTCAATTATCGACACTTATAAAATCCTTAAATTAAGGGCTTTTTATTTCTAAAAAACCTGTTAGGCTTAGATAATGGGTATATCTGATGTTATGAAAGAATATAGTACTTGTTAATACTCATTTTAGTATATTTAAAAAATATAGCTGAAGATATTCAAGGATTTTCCTTTTTAAAATGATAAAAATTGCATTGATCAATAATAAAAAGATTTCACAACTAAAAAGGCGAATCCATTCCAAAGAGCAACTTAGCAGCAACAATAAAATGAAGTATAGAAAAAATAAGACAAAATTAAGGAAATTGAGAACAAGCTAAGGACAATAAAAGAGATGAGAGTGGAGTTGCAAAGAATGAGGACAAAAACACTAGTCAAGTGAGTCCCAATTTTAAGGAGCACTTGACGCAGGATTCAATTATAAATTATATTAGATTCTTATAAAAATGGCATAGGTCATTGTTTTTTTGATTCTTTGTGAGAATTGCTGTATTCTCAGTTTTTATGTACAATGCATTGAGTAAAAATAGAGGAAAAATCCAAAATATTATAAGTAATCAAAAATTTATTTACACTATTTTAATGTTAATTTTAATAAATATAATTAAACACTACTCTATCTCGAAATTTCAATGACTCTGAGATAGATTGCGATAGAGTATTATAAATTAATCGTATTATTTAATTTCTAAAATAAATGGAATTAAGTTTTAAAATATTCTAATTTTGTTTTTTATAATACTCTATCGCAATTAACATCAAAATAGTGCAAATAAATTATTAATTATTTATTATATTTTTGATTTTTCCTCTATTTTACTCAAGGAATAGTACATAAAAACTGAGAATACAGCTGTGAAACTAAAAGAGCCGCCTATAAATTTAGCTAATAGATTCAGTTAGACATTAATTAAGAAAAAAACTGAATTCTATTATGGAATAGATTAAGCTAGAAGAAGATTAAGAGTCGCTTCAAAAGCAATAAGAAATGATAATAAAATTGTGACTCCAGTTATGTGAAATTAATCATAAATATCATTTTGGTGTCTTGACTTTCCAGATCAAAGGCTTAAATTAATCTAATTTTATCCTAAAAAACTAAATCACAACAAATGAAGTTAAGTGAATTAATATAATTATGAGAGATTGTGGGAAATTTGAATTTAAACAATAAATAAGTTTTTAGTCGTAATTAAGCAATGTAAATATATAAAATTCAAATTTATAAAGCTACTATGTCAACAACATAATTTAATCATTAAGCAGTAGCAATATTTTCCTGTTCTAGAAGGACAAAGCGTACTTTTGGCAATTTAGATCAGGATAAGGTAGCTTAATTTTACTTTATTCTAGAAATAGATTTGAATTGGGAAAATTAATTATAATTAAATTGATAATATTTCCTAATCGTGGCAGTAATAGTTAGCCAATTTAATTAATCATGGGCTCATTTGATAGAGAATTCAAAATTAGCTGGACTATATTATTGGCGGTACTAATTTATCGCATCCCAGGAGCGATACTTGAGTTTAATGTGAGGTAGTAAATTAATGAATTTAGAAGTGTTCAATTAAACTCAAGTTATCTCGCTCTTGGGATGCGAAAAAATAGTGCTACAAATAATAAAGTCCAGCAAATCTTGAATTCTCTATCGAATGAGCCCAAGATCATTTTAATTGGCCAACTTTAACTGCTACGATTAGGAATTATTATTAATTTAATGATAATTAATTTTCCAATTTCAAATCTATTCTAGAATATTCAATTTCCTATATAGATATTAGTGAATAACATCATAGATTTTAATTTAGATTAAAATCAAAGTGTTCCCTCAAATACTTAGCAATAAACTTCAGGAAATATAAATTCATAAATTAATAAACCTATTGCGCATCCAAAATTTGTAAACACAATAAATTCTGATTGGCTCAAGATCGCAATTTATGATAAATTTGGCGAAAAATGGCTAAGTATATATGTGGAGAGAATTTAGCGTTCCTATTCTCAGCGAGGATGGGATGATTAAAAACAAATAATAAAGTTAAAATGAGAAGTTTCCGCTTAAATAAATTAATTTAATGACACCACTGCACTTGACTTGTAATCATAACCATAAAATAAACCTTATTTAGATTTCAAAATGTAAAGATCAATCAGTTATCGTGTTCAGATTAAGCAGCATTTTTCCTTTCTAGTAAAATTTTGATAATTGAATTAACTTTATTATTGATGAGGACACTTTGTATTGCTTTGGAGATGATACAGAGAATAAACATGGAGTCTTAGGCCAAGGGAATCAGTAAAAAGCTCAGAAACCTTGCCCAAACTCTCAACTTTTTGACCTTATGATAAAAAATATCTCATTAGCCGAGACTCACAGTTGTGCAGTAGATTCATCAGGAAAATTGTTTTGTTGGGGTTTTGGACCCAACGGGGAATTGGGGCTAGAAAATTAAGTATAACAAGTAAATGTGCCAACTATTGTCACAAACCTAAATAAATTACAATTAAAAAGGCTGTATATCATTCCACTTATACAGTATTTTGTTCAAGTAAGGCTTAAATAGTTGTAATTTTTATTTTTAATATGTGCTGGATATATTTTCTTATTTTAAAAGTTTACAAACATAAAGCGGAAAATGTAAATGAGTTCAATTTCCAGGTTTGGAAGTGGCAAATTTAAATTGCCATTCCTGTAAAGTATTGATAAGCTATAGAAAGATTAATAAAATCAAGCATAAAAGCAGGCTAATAAGCCAATTAATGGTAAGCTTAAACATTGATATTTATCCATAATGTAGCAATGACATAAATCATAAGCTTAAGTAAGAACTATATAAACGACATGATTTGTGGGGATTAGTTCATTCTTTGCCTAATATCCACTGGAGATGTCTACTTCGTAGTTGTTGCTTTTGAATCAGTTTAAATAAACACCTCACCTATTGAGAGTATAGCTATAAGTGGCTCTAAAATTTTGGGTATGGCCTAAGCTAATAATAAGCTTTATGAATGGAGCACAGCTGGCCTGATCAAAATAGTCATTTAACAAAGAAAATAAAATGCTATTAAGGCAAAATTTTAAATCAAAGACTACTAAATCATCGAAGAATTCAGTAAAAGTGTCAAATTAAGCAATTTAACTTTACTTAAGAACTAAATTGGACTAATATTTGAAGATTAGAACAATTAGGCACAAAATTACGTAACAAATTCTAAATTTGATGATGAGCTGCATACAATAACTTATAGAGTGAGTAATAGTAAGTTATTCTAGCTAAGATAGTACAGTCAAATAATTATCAACAGCAATATAATCCTCTTTGCAATGATAGCAGTATTAATGAAACTTAAGATTAAATTGAGAAGAAAGAATTAGAAGAAGAGGAATTTAAGACTGCTTAAAATTTCGAAAGTAGCAATGCCAATATTAGAAAATTTATTTAATAATTATATATTTTGAGCTAGTCTCCAGACTCATTCAAGAACGAAGACACCCCTGAGGATTCAATTGTAGTAAACCATGAATTTAAATCAGCCACAGTCATCAGCCTTCTTTCCGTGCCACTGATTAGACATTCTAAGATGATCAAATAAATCCCAGTTAATTTATGAACACTAGAGAACTCAGGCATATTTTTAACTTCAATAGCTATAATATGATAGCTAGAAGTAATTACAAGGAATATAAATTGAGCGTGGATAGTCCTTCATTACAATTAAATCATGATCAGCTTACATAACCAAATGAATATCAAGTATAAGAACATGAAAAAAATTAAGTCTAGTACTTAGATTCATTCAAACCCATTTATATCTAGACTGATTTCTTTATGAAAAATAACAAGTAGAATAACATGAATTTTGAGCTTCCTTCTGACTAACAATTTCCTTATAGACCTTCATCTATCAAATGCTTTTTCGAGTCAAATGATAAACCCTAATCTCACTGCCTTTCCAATTAAAACTCAAGCCCTTCTATGAAATAATGCACTGATTAGATGAATCTCATGCTTAAAAATTCAAAGATTGAGCTCTCCTATCCCAGCTTCTTGAATAATAGCTCTGGAACACCTCAATAAAACCAAGATATCTAGAACGCTGAAGAAGAAGAAAATTAATCTATTAGCAGTGATGAGGACGAAAAATTCAGCAAGAGATCATTTAAGATTAAGAATAAATAGAATAACAAGAAAACTAATTTGAGGCATGAGGCATCGTTAGACTAAAGACATACTCCTGTTTAAATCAGCATTTAGCAGCATTTCTCTGAAATGGATCAGTAAAATAATGGACACCAAGAGGAGAAAATCATTGAACCAGAATAATAAAAAGTAGAGTTTTAGATTGAGTTTAATTCCATTCAATAAGATTCAATGAACTTTTCATAGTCAAAAATTTGTTCAAGAGAGGCTAGTATAGTTAAAACAACAAGAAAAGTTTTGTACCACTTAATTCATTTTTCTTTTTTAGTAGACAATTATATCGAAGAATCTATGGAGATCAATAGACAACTATAAGATTTAAACAATGAGCACCGCTACACCACGAAGAGTTTTGAATTCTTTTAGTTAAAACAAAAGAATGCAGTCTAGATCAAATTAAAACATGAATTAATCTGAAATAAGCCAGAGAAAGGTTTCTGACTTTGACAAATCTTAAATATCTCTGTAGAGCAGTGAACTTTCAGACAGTTTTAACGTAACTCAAAACTATGTAAGTTAACAAGATAGGCATAGCATGTTATTGAAATCATAACATTCAGGTAAATTCAACAATGTCTAAGTTATAAACTAATAGACATAAGAGGGGAATGATAAGATATATAAAAGTAGCAGTTCAAGTTAATCACATCAGAATTAGTCTTTTGTTTAAGCAATGATTAAAGCTAACAATTAGTTTCACAGAATAATTGCAATATAGAATAAAACGCGAACTATGCTAATTAAATGTATGAAGAAGAATAAAAAGCCACAGTAAGTACTGATAAAAATCAATTTAATGAGTAAATCAAGATAATTGATTAAAACTAGGAGAGTGATGGTATATAATATGTTTTTGGTGATAAATCTAGCTAAAACTAATCACAAATGTTAAGTCAAAGTTTCTTATTCTAATAAAATGAGTGAATTATTACTAAGTTTCTATTTTATTTGAAAAGTTGGATATTGTAGTACCAGCAAAGATATAGTAATATTCTTCCCAAGAACTAGAAATTGCAGCTTCCACCAAGAGATTCCATTGGCAAAATGACTCATTAAACATAAGATAATTTTGAAATAGAATATACTATAAGTAATAGTAGCACCCCAGATTCTAAATAAAACCAATCAAACATCATAAGAAGGATTAATTTTAATGAACATAGTGCTTTTGAAAATAATGGGTTTGCAATCAGAGTTTCAGATGTCAACAGTTAAAATATAGGTTAATTAATTCCTTCACTGTAAACCTAAATTAACAGAACAAAGCAGCCGTAAACAAGTCAGAATTAAATTAAATTATACTATAGAAAATGCCTAACAACAACAACCCCTATCAATTAAACTTAAAATACTGATTAATCTCAATCCCAAATTTTCATTTTTAACTAAATTCAAAGTCCAATGTAATATTAAGCTCAGCCATTTAATGATGAAAATCTAGTTAGCAATATTAAATCATCTTCAACTCCTTCAAATCACGGAAATACTACCTATATTATGATGTTAACTGAAGAGAAATTCAAAAACCTCAAAACTGAGATTTCAAATTAATAAAATAACCAAATTATTTAAGTTTTTTTCTGCCCTAATATAGTCATAGCTAAAATTCACCTAGATTTATTGACTTTTCAAATATTATCTTTTTAAACACAATTAGCGTGGGTTAGTAAGATCCATAAAATCGACAAAGTAATATTTAAATTCTAAGCAAATTCATTCAACACTCGAAATATTTCCAAGTTTATGAAAATTATCGTCGTGGTTTAATCAAAATAAAAGACTTAAGAAACTCATAAAAATAATAATAATAATAATAATAATAATAATAATAATTTGATCACATTGAGGTCTCTGGGGACCCCCGATCAATAAGCTTAAAAGCATATAAGGGTCAAGCCCTTTTAATATTATTTAAATCATCTGATCTGTTCAATCTCTCTGGTTGTCTCATCACTGATTCTTTATCAATTAATTCTTTAAAAATTAACTAAAAATAATGAATTCTTGTGAGCCCACAACTGTCTTAAATATACTCTTTCCCTGTAGAAATTGAGTACGTGTTTTTCACCTCCTTCTCTTCTTTTTCGCTATCAATGGAGCTTACCCCATCATAAACTCCGAACTCAACATAATCTTGGGGTTCTTACATAGTTTCATCGAAGGCTCTCAGAGTTCTGTAGCTGTTTTCCATGCAATCTGTAAGATTGCAGATTGGACACCATTTCCCATTGATTTTCAAATAAAATAAACCCACTTCCTGAAACATCTTTTATTAAATTTATTTTTATTATTATATAGTATATAAAAGTACCAAATCTTTTATATGATATTTAATAACTTTCTTTAATTGTATTGGATAATATCCATATTTAACTAGTAAATCTATGGGGTTTAGGGATTTAGGGGTTTTGGGTTTTCAAAAGTAATGTTCTCCGGCTTTGGGCTGGAGTTTTTATTGTTGATATAAGGTTAATACTTTTGCTAGTAGTGGTGTATGCTCCCTTTAGTAGACATTGTTATTAGATATTGTGTGTTAATATTTTATTATTAAATAGCTTGATAAGTTTTGGGGTGAATCCCCTTATATCTTTGGTCAAAATCTTATTAATTTCTTGGATGATTCTCTATTAATTAAATTTTCCTATTTAGTACTAGAAAAATAGGATTTCTTATTGCGTGACGTATTAAGAGAAATTTGGGAGTGATTCCTTCTAAAACGTATCTTAGTGTATTCTCTTATCAAATAGAGAAAAATGGTAATTTCAAGTTGTAGTAGAACTTAAGTTGTTTAGGTTAAGGAAATGTAGTTAAAGGTATTGATAGTTATTTGAGGTTTTTGGACAGTGTTTGAAGTCTTCTTTCCTTAATAATTTCTTTGTAGTATTGATTGAGAGATGTTTAAAACTAAATGACTGAATTCTTCAGTCAGGCCTCATACCTAGTTGAAGTTAAAAATGTCATCATGAGAGTGGGCTTTTTAGGTGGGGTTGGGTTGGAGCTAAGTAAGTGAGCTAATTGGAAGTAAGCTCACTGTTTTTGTTGATTAAATTAAATGGACTCTAGGTAATCAATTCGAAAATTAAGAGAACCTAATGTTGAGTGCACGCTCCGGTTGTGCTAGGGTTATGTATAGTACCTAGCTGAGTTGAGAACGGGTGCTAAAAGAATGTACTGACTTAAGGGTGTAAAATCTGACATACTCTATGATTTAGGGCCACTCGTGAGTATGTAGGTACTTCTTTGTTAGAACACACCTCTGGATGTTGAAGTCCAGCTGGAGGAAGTTCGCTTTTCGGACTATTGAGACAAAATATTTGCCTCTTAATTAGAACGGTTCGACTGTCCCTCCTCGTTCCAACTCTTTTACTTAATTTATCTTTTAATAATTCATAAAAATAATGGGCTTACCAAAGCATTAAGTAATACTCAACTCATTAAAACCAGAGAAAGGAACACTTGCAGAATTTTACAAAATTATTTACAATCATTATGAAAAATCAAATAGTGTCTTAGAAGCATTTCGGGTTGAAGAGAATCAAGAAATTTTATAAAGAGAAGCAGCTAAGAGTTTATATTTAACAAAAGCAAAATCAATTTGCCAAACAAGCATCTCAACTACTTAAAGTGGAATAATTAATCTAAATAAGCTTCAATAAAACTAACTTCATAGTTTCAAGGTGCTAAAAGATCATTACTTGTAAATCCAAGTAAAATTACGAGAAAAGAGACAAAAAGCATTAAATACATTATAAGCAGTAATCTTCAGAAAAAAAAATAAAATAAATAAGTTCTGGTAAATCTTTAAGAAGTATCATAAACTGGCCAAATGGAAAATATATCCTCGAAATGAACTTCAAAATGATTCATTTAGTTTGCAATAAACTCTTAATCAAATAAAAAAAGAATAAATTCAATGATATTAAGAAGTATTCTCAAATAAAATAAAAACTCTTCATTTCTATGAAATCTATAAATCAAACAACCTTAAGTAAGCATTCTAATTATTTAAAGAGAGATTGTAGAATAGGCACCAAAGTAAGATTTAAACTAATTAAGGATTAGAGTTAATTTGCCAATCTTAAAGAAAAAGTACTTTTAAATCAAATTTTTAAGATTGGAAATTGGAAATAGCGAGAGGAAAAAAGTAGTAATTGCCCTAGAAATGATGATTCATATACATGAGTCATAATAAAAGTACAAATACTTTTAAATGTTCAAGCAATTAATTGAGCAATTCTAATTAAGACAAAAATATTTAAAGTAAAAAAAAGCATATCTTGTTCTGATGTTTATGAGAGATGATGATATAAGAAAAAATAATAAAAAAATTGGATTTAAACTTTGGCTTCATTCATGCATGATTAAGATGATACTATGCTTATTAAGAAATCAGGAGCTCTCACAAATTTATCTTTCACTCTTTAACAGCTTGTGGAAATTTCCATGATTTTAAACAAAAGAAAAACTGGAAGCGGAGTCAAAACCCCAAAACCCCTTAGTGAGGTTTATAAGTGCTTTGATTTGTAGGGAATTTGTTAGGGGTTGGGGTTATTAATAGGTTTTAATGTGAAATTTATAGTAAATGCATTTAATTTATTCACTCAAAATGCACTTTTGGATCATGTGGGAGAGGTCTGAAGTTTATTTTATTTAACCACAACTCTATCTTCTCTAATGTTATGTCTGATCTAGAGTTTGGTTTTAAGATTATTGATTCTGCCATTTATTTTAATGATTGAGATACTCTGATTTTGTCTATAAATTACTTGATTCTTTACTTAGCATCTTTCTCACACCTTGTAGAGTAGTAATCATTCCGAGGCATGTCGCACTCTATTATTATTGCTGCTAAAGCCCACACATCCCATTGATAGTCTCCATCTCTCCAGTCTTTGCCCCCCTCCCCCCTTTTTTTCAGGATAATAGCCTGGAGTTCCCATAACACTTCCTAGCCTTGATACTTCTACCCTTAATGCTCTGTTGAAGTCAATAATTGTCACTCTTACAGGTGAGAAGTTTATCATAATATTTTCTGGTTTTAAATCTCTATGAACAAAGCCTAACTTATGAAGCTCTTTTATACCTTGTAAGGTTTAAGTTGCTATCAAAGCAAGCTACTTATGATTCCTTTGATCAGTAATAAAATCTCTGAGGGTCATTTCATAGAATGGGAGTCTGAAAGCAACATGATCCTTCGCAAGGAGAACAGCATCTAGCTTGATTTAGTAACTACACTCTTTAAACTTTGCTTGAGTGAGTACTTGATACTCATTTGTGAACTCCATCTAATATTTATTATCACTTAGAGATAGTTGAAGGGGATACACCTTGTATGCATACTGATGATCATTGATAACTTTCTTATCAAAGGAGTCTTCTAATATAAGGTAGCTTTAAAGTGAAGTGTCTAGGTCTACTTAGGCAAGAACTGGAATCTTTTTATATTGAATTTTAATCATAATCTTTGTGATTTCAGATGCTGGTAGGTTGCGTGATTTCCTCACATATTCTGATTCACAAGCTTGTTCGAGCTCTACCATTTTCGAAGATTCTCTTGCTTTTGTCTTTTGTTTAGAATCTTCAGCTCAACTTCATGATTCTCAACTTCTATATCTTTCTTGTGAGCATTTAATAGATGCTTCTTTAAGTCTCTTGTATGAGAGTATTACTTATGGCACTCAAAGCAGTCATACTTTCCTTATATTTTATCATGCTTTAAGTATACAGTGGGCTTTGCTTCTCTATGCTCCTTCATGTGTCTGTACCAGCTTGATTTATGAGCAAAATCTCTCTTCACATAACTCACAAAAATAGACTTCAACTTCTTCAGTTTGTATTGGAATTTCATTTATACCTTTCTCCTCCTCTCTGTCTCCCACACACTTGTTTGCCATTTATTTTCTATAATTAATTTCTATTTTAATAACAGAGACCACAAGTGATAGCTCTGGTAGTTCCTTATGAGAATTCATCTCGCAGCTATCACACTTTTTATTGCTGCCAAAGGAAAGTCTCATTTAGTTTGATGGAAGTGCTGTTGTTTTTCTTAAAATGTTAGCGCTCATATTTAAATTTGAATTTAAAATTATAAAACTGACCTCTATAACTGAGAGCTTATATGAGAGCTTTCCAAGCCTTCAAGTTTCAAGGGAAGTTCTTAGAGTATAAGAGAAGAATTATGAGTGTTAAGAGACGATCCAGTTCTAAATATAGGTGAGAAAGTAACCATTTTAACTATCAATAATAAGTTGATTATAGCACGTACCAAATTAGGAGGTGCTCCTAATTAAGTACGTTCTGTTTTAGGAGGAATTTTGTCATTTTATTATTAAAATTTGGGTGCTCCTAATTAAGTACTAGCATTTTTAGGAGCTGCTCCTAATTAAGTACGTACCAATTTAAATTTAAAAATATGGAACTATAACAGTAGAAATGGATATCAATCTCTCAAGTTTGAAACCAGTTCTCAAAACCTTCTACATATCCTTCTTAGAGGTTGAAATCCTATAGGATGCCCATATTTAATAGTAAGTTTTACAGAGGTATATAATTGAAATCAATAAACTTAAATTTGAATATCATTTCTTAGATCTGTAAACAAGATGGAGACAATGAATGATGTAATGAAAAGAGTGCAAGCACAAGAATTAATTCAGAGATTTAAAAGCAAGGAGGATTTGCACTGCTACCTGGTGCAGCAAGGTAATGAACTCATAGTAACTCATCTTGATTATGTAGTTGGTTTGTTCTTGCCAACGATGGA
>ARYC01011073.1:0-14035 GCA_000711775.1 Oxytricha trifallax
TTTCTCTACTAACCCCAATAAGACCCCAAATATACCCTACAAATCAAAGCACTTATAAACCTCACTAAGGGGTTTTGGGGTTTTGAGTGTATAGTATGCTTTAGCAAAATATTGAATATGACTAAGTAATGTTAAAATTTTCAACAAAAAAGAAAGAAAATTAAAAAGCCCTGTGTAATCAAATTTCTAATTTAGTGAATAAGATTTGTGAGATAACCTAAGAAAATGAATTAACAGCTTGAGAAATTATTTTTTCGTAAAATTCTAAAGAATTTTTAGAACAACTTATTGGATACTTTTATCAAAGAGAAATGGATGGTTCTTCAACAATTAATTAGAAACTTATTATTTAAAAATTCTCCCCTTATCTGATAAAGACTTTTATTCATTATAAACCCATTAATACCTTTGTGACATATGCTTATGCCACTAGTGCCGGCCTAAGAGCCCTTTTATTATACATAAATTTTAAAAATGGGGATTGTGGATTTAGCAATAATTCAAAAATTAATAATCTTTCTATAGTAGCAACATGCAAATAGCGAAAGTTAATTTTCTATTATCTGAAATGGGATTACAAAAATTCTCTAATTATCCTATCACTTTTAGTCCATAATTTTCCTCTTTTGAATTAAAAATTTTAAGTAATTTTATTGAAATTTAAAAGATTTTTAGTTAAGTATAGTTAAGCTTAAACTCTTTATAATATTTAAATTCCCTATTATTTTATATCCAAATACAGGACTATTATTTCGATTAAACTAAAATAAAAATGCTTTATTTGGTCTATATTTAATGAGTTATAAGTATAAGATGGTACGATTTTATTGATACTATGACATTTAATGATACTTTTAATTTAAAATAGTCCATTCTTTACCATCTCCTTTAAAAAATTGGCTTTTTAAACTATTGTTTAAAAAGGTTTCAGTTTTATATGATTTTGCTATAAAAAATCAAAGTAGCTTTTAAAAATCAATATTTGTTTAAATTTAAATGGATTACCTATTAATTAGACTTTATTCCCATACTTTATTGTAATTAAGTTATTTTGTTATGAAATTAAATGCAGAGTTAATAAGTTCTTCTATAAAACTAATTCTAACAAGAGAATTCATTTTCTGATTAAATCAATAAATTTTATTCGAAATATTGTTTTGAAATGCTATTAAATTTAGTAAAACTTTTTATTATAAAAAATGTTATTGTGACAATGAATATTGTATAAAAGTATAAATTAAAATAATTTAGTATTCTTCCTCAAAATCGAAATATAAAAAATTGATAACCTTAGATTATAAAAAAAAAATAAGCAAAATGTAGATTAATAATAAACAATTTTAGTTTTATTGTAATTTAAAAATCTCATTTATCATTAAATTAATTATTTGTTTAGAGTGTTTTGTAAAAATTAATTGCAAAGTTAAATAGTACAAAAAATGATCTTAGATTTAATTTAAAAATAAAATTTTGAGATTAAAATTATAATAATTAACTTTTCATTAAAGGATTATATTTTACTTAAATCTTTCATTTCAACTTACACATTAATTTTAAATTACAACTTTTTTTATTAGTTTGATAAGAAAATACACTTTTATGTTATATTTTATGATTATATTATAAATTGTTTGAATTTGTTATAATTTGTTATACTTTGTTATAGTTCATTATATTTTGTAAGAGTTTATAACAATAGTAAATTTATTGATTAATAATTTAATTACTTAATAAGTTATAGTTTCCTTTTCGATTCATTTATTAATTTATTCATCATCCTCAAATAATTCTTATGGGATCTCGGGGTTTTACTATAAAAAAAATATTATCTAGAATCATTAATACAAAGTTTTAATATATAATAAGCAAGCCTTTTATAATTATTAAACAAATGTTGATTTAATGTCTTAAATTTTTATATATCTCATCGATAAACTATAATAATTTATAATTGGGTAAATATAGTTTACAAATAATTAAAATAACTAAACTAAAATAATAGAAATATCCTTCATATTTCCACAATCCTTAATTATTTTAGCTTATTAATTAGTGTTATATAAATAAATTGGAATCCCATAAAATTTTATATTTATATAAGATTTAATTTTTTTTATTTCTACAAATAAATTATTTTTTGCTTTTAATTTTAGAGAAGTTTGGAATGTTTTTGTATTTTTATATTGTAGGAATCAAAATCCAAAACCCCATTAGTAGTTTAATTGGGTTTTTTATCAAAATAAATAGACTATTAGTGCATACTATATATTAAATTTTTAGGATTTATGTATGGGTTAAGGGTTTAGACGTACTGTAAATTAATATGTACTAAAGATGTTTCATTATTACTATTCACTCAAACAATACTTTGGCATTATGAGGTAACATTTTAAACTTTATTTCTCTTATCCAACTTCAACTTAGTCTTATTTATAGTCCGCTCTATGGTTAGGCATAATGATTATCTACTCAGTCATATCTGTCATTTTACCTAATATCTTATTCTAATCTGGATATTGCTGTATTCTGTGCTTTGAATTTTCTTTTATTACAGCAATATTAATCATTTCTTGGCATATTAAATTCAGCAATTATTGCTGCTAAAGCCCATATATCACCATCTCTCCAGTCCTTCCATTCTGGGAAGTATTTAGAAGTATCACTAATGTTGCTTAGTCTTGAAGCTTCAACTCTTTATGATCTATTGAAATCAACTATTACTACTCTTAGAAGTGACAAATTAATCATATATTCTCAGACCTCTATAAACATATCATAAAGTGTGCAGCTCTTCAATGTCTTTACAAACATTTTAAAGAATAAGAGGCAACTGCTTTTTTATTGTTTAATCCTATAATATGTCTCTTAAAATTATCTATTTTAGAGATAATTAAAAAGCCACATGATCTTGAGCAAGCAGAATAGCATCAAGCTTTAATAAATAGTTTCTTTAGGGTGAGAGATGTTTTCTACTTAAAAGTTATAAGCAAAATAAAGAAAGTATCTTCTAACTCAAACATAAAATTATTTTATAATTATAAATCTCTCAAAATATATTCAAATATGATATAATTATTGATGTTGAGACATATAATATTTTAAATTTCAATTTTTTTAAATAAAAATAAAATCTATTATATACTAAAACTTTAAGTTTAAGATAGTTTATTATAACAAATAAATCAAGGTATAAATATATATATACATCGAAAACTCATATAAAAATTATATAATATTTAACAATTAGTTAAGGTAATAGAAATCATAATTTATTTTTTTTTATCGTCAATAAATTTAAATTTGAAAATTGAGGCGGGAAACTGCAAAGGCACATGAAACTATCCCAATTTATTCATTACATTTATACAATTTATAATGAGTTTATCAACAATTTAATAGTTCCAAGATGATCTTCACCATAACAGAAAATTTTATCTAAAGTTTAACTAAAATTTGAAGGTTTTAACTTTTAATCGTTCTAAATTTAATGTGAAAAGTCTTAATTATTTGTAATCCTTGATAAAAAGTTGCTAAAATATTTCAAAGTTTAGTTTGATATCTATGAGCTCAAAATTTAAACCTTAAGACCCAATTTTGTGTGATCACTTTTTATTAGGTTACTATAATATCGATTTTGAATAAGATTCTAATTTTTAATTTTATATTTATTAATATGACTTATTGGATGTATTGGACTCTTTGAAATACCTCAATAATCTAACTTATCTTGATCTCACATGGAACTATTTTGATAACAATTTCTTAAAATAATTAGTTCCCATTTTGAAAGGGAAAATGGAAAAATTAACTTATTTGAATATTTCATATAATGAATTTACAGACGAAGGTCTATTTGAAGCTAAAGAGTTATTTGAAAATAACTATTCATTAAAAGTACTAAAATGCAATAGATCTCGATTTAATGATGTAGCTATCACTAAATAAGTAGCTGGTTTTATAGGTAAAGCTATAAAAATAAATATGATCTCATTTTATGTTATTATATAGTTTTAAAAGTTTAAGTTTAGTATTATAAATCTAGAGGAGTTAGAAATTGAAGCCTCCAAAATATGTGATACAACTTTAACAAATATTTTCGGCGCTTTTTCTTGGCAATTGAAAAAATTGGATTTATCAATTAATGAAATTACTGAAAAAGGTGCCTAAGCTTTTATGATTAATTATATTGTTTCTTCTAATTTAATACATTTAACATTTTAATTGGTTATTTAATGAAGCTTTAAGTGAACACATTAAGAAAATGCCTCATAATTAATTAGAAGTATTATATCTCAGTTCCAATAAACTAAAAGACAGCGCAAAACCTTTTTTAATGCAAATATTAAAGGACTGTAAGAATTTGAAAAAATTTTTTCTTGAAAGAAATTAATTTATCAGTTTTAAGAGATATATAAAAATGGGAAAGATACCTCGTGAGTATGTCAATATTGTAATTTGGGTTTGAGGCGATTGTATTTAGATAATAACAGCTTATTAATATATAAAGACAAATTTAAAATAACATAAAATTTGTAAAAGATTAGTATATTTTTATTTGACTAATTTTGTCATATTTTACTTCTACAGTTTCGTATAAATATTTTATAAATTATTTCGGAAAATTTTGAATCTTACTAATCTTTTTCGTAAAGAAAAGTAATCTGTCAAATATTTTTAATTATTAAAATATCTAAGATACTTAGTTAGCTAAGTATATTGATTGAGTAAGAATTTATTTTTTAGAACTTGTAAATTCTTATTGATGTTACAGGGGAATAATCAAAATTTAATGCTAAACTTTCCCATAAATAAATAGCAATTTCATATTTAAATATATCATCTACCTTATTAATAGCAGTATTTTATATTAAGTTGGTAAAAATTATTCAAAATTATATATAGTTAGTTAGTTTCTAGCATTGAAATTAAATCTGGAGATACGAAATCAATCCAGTATAATAATTCACATTTTTAGTGAATATACAATAAAACTTATATCCCCTATTATCTTTTTTTCTTAATAGAGTTCTAGAGTTCACTTTAAACTTTAAAGTTTATATATTTACACTCTTAAAGTCATGATTAAATTCAATTTAATAACACTCTTAGTTAAAATTCTCTTTTATAACAAGTAAAATTAAAATTGCTGTTATGCAACCTATACCAAAAATAATTTCATCTATAAATCTGAGAGTCAATTCAAAAGATAGTAAGTCTGAAAGATTTAAAATTTAAAATATAAAATTCATTATTATTTAAGAAATTAATTAATAGAATCTTTGAATAATATTTATAATTTTTTTATTTTAATAATGGAAATATCCTCTTAAATTTTAAATTAAAAGGAAGGTTTTTATTGTGAAAATAATTATTTTAATATAGATTTTGATCATAAATATTATTAATTGTAATAAATTAAATTATCTCTATTTAAAAAGAAAATTGGGAAGAATATAATCTTTTGAATTTGAATAATCGTTTATAAAAAATACATTACTGTCTTTCATTTTTTACGGTATTTTATAAATGCTTAAATTAAAGTAAGTATTCTATTAATAATAATTATATAGAGGTGAAGTAATCTTGCTGATTCTATCTATCTGGCTAGCTAAAGCCCCATTATTAATTTCCCTTAAAAAGCTTTAAGTAAAAAATAATTAAATCTATTTAAAATGGAGAATCTTCCACCTTGGTTCATCCCTTAACTAAAAAGTAAATATATAACTATCGAGATTTTAAAGCATGCCTACTAGTTTAACTTTGAAGTGACTTTGCTTCTAAGATCTCTTTGCAAAAAATCATAATTATTTATCATAAACTTTTACAGTGAATTCTAATAACTTTTTGAATTGAAAACTTTCACTATATACCCTAAACTAATGTAGTACATATATGAATACAACTAGAAAGAGGCTATTTTAGAAGAAGGGAAATCATAGTTTAATAACTTTATTAAATTGAAAAGAGTTAATGAAATTTCCAAATGTGTTAAATTAAACCTCGTCGTTTAGGCATTTTTGAATAGTACTCAGTAAATGATTCAATTTGATCGACACTAAGCAAACAATTTGTATTAAATTCTTGAAAATTAAAAGTATTAATTTGACAGTATAACAATCTCACTAGACTTTCTCTAAATAAATAATCTAAATTAAACCAGAATCCTCTTGTTGAGCTAACTAGAAAAATTTGTGAAATAAGCTAAAGAAATCAAATTAACACAAAGGAGATTATTTTAAGTACAAATCACTAAGAAATATTGGATTTTGTGATTGGATAATTTTATCAGAAAACTTTAGATGCCACCAACATCAAAATTAAATATATTTTTATATTTTATAAAATCTATGAAAGAGTATTATCTTAAAACTAAAATGATAAGTTTTTTAAAGAATTCATAGACATTAAAAAATAATTCAAAGAACACTTTTTAAATTTTAGTATATAACACTTAGATGCACTTACTTTATAGAGATAAAAACTTAATTTCAAAAATGTTTAGTAACTCTCATATTTGATAAAAACTTGCTCTAACATTTCAAGATTAACTTTAGAAAATATACTCCCAGATAACATATAATAGTAATATACTTATGGTCAATTTTTATTCTTATGATAATTTATGATAGGTTTAATCTAGATTCATTTTTTTTTATATTCCACTTTTAGGAAGTATTAGATTCAATTAAGTACCTTAATAACCTTACATATTTAAACATTTCTGGAAACAAGTTCGGCAATTATAATTTTATGCAATTAATTCCTAAACTGGTAGGGTTAAAAAGTAAATTAACTCATTTGAATATTTCTAACAATAATTTAACAGAGCGAGGACTTATTGAAGCAAAGGAATTCTTTAACTATAATTCTACACTAACAAATCTTAGTCTTAATTGGAGCTTATTCATTTATCCAAATCTATCTAAAAATGTAGCTGATTCTTTAGTTAAAAGCAAAAAAGTATTTTAAAAATACTTTTTATTTCACTAAGGGTTTACAATGTCAAAGCTTTAAGTTTTAAATTTAAGTTCTTGTCAAATAACTGATTAAATAATTTAGGAGTTTGTTGTGGCCTTTGCTTGGCATTTGAAAATAATAACTTTATCCCTCAATTTATTAACTTTTGAAGGCGCTCTAGCTTATTAATTATTTGTAATAATTGATATAGGAAATCTTATTTTTTAAAATATTTGACTAAATATATTAAAGCTTTAAGTCAGCATTACGAAAACATGCCTTAAAATATATTAGAAAAACTTGACTTAAGCTTTAATATGTTTTATGACGATGCAGGACTTTACTTAGAAAATATTATATTCTTTTGTAAGAAAATGAACACGCTTGATCTAAATGGGAATAAATTTCTGTTTTTTATTTATAAATTGTAGTTGTGAAAGAAACTGGGATACAAGTTTAAAAATTAATAATTGATTAACAAATAACAAGGTTTTAAGTTATTTCATTTGTAAAATAAACTTATTCAATAAATGTCATAAAATTAATGGTTTTGCATTGTAAATCATTCTCAAAGCCATATATTTAGAATAAATCAAATAAATAATAATTTAATAAATCTAAAATTTTAAAGAAATTCATAATTTTAATAAATCAATCGAATGGAAAACTTTCAATCTTGGTTTATGCCGTAATTAAAGAGCAAATACATTACATATGAGATTTTGCAGTTTACCTACGACTACAAATTTGAAGTGGTTTTGTTACTCCGATCTTTGAGTAAAAAGTCAGAGAAATTTCTGCAAGTTTTATTTAATGAGTTTCAAGGAATGTTCAAAGTACAGGCATTCACAATATCGCCATAATTAATTCTAGATCCACTTAATGAAAACAAGAAGGTTTATAAGTTAGAACAATCTTAGCTAAAATTCTATGCTAAGGTTTAGAAAATTGAAGATAAGGGGTATATGTAGAAGTAATAATAAGTGAATTTTATATGGTTATATAAAAACACTTTTACTCTTTGTTTTTACATTATGCTAAATAAGAATTTCATCATTGAAATTGAATTAAAGCAAATTATTTCAACCTTATTAAATTGATGACTTATAAAGTTGTTTCAAGTTAAATCTAAAAATAAAAGCCCACTTCAATGACACAAATCGCTATTACAAAATAGATAAAGGTTAAGCCTAAATAATCTTTGAAACTCTAGAAAATGAAATCAATGAATTTGATTAAGTAATTATATCAATTGACTTTGATTATACAAAAGAATACCAAATTGAGAAAGAACCTATTCAAGAAATCATTAGGAAAATATCTGAGATAACTTCCAACAATAAAATCATCACAAAGGAAATTGTATTTCATAGAAATCATGAAGGTGTTTCAGACCATGTTTAAGTGTTAGTTAGTGTATATATTGTTGGTAATTTAAGATATTATTTTTTAAAAAGATTTTATTTTATCAAATAATTATTGTTCATCGTCATAAATCTAAATTAAATGATTCACAAAAAAAGACATGCCATATTATTTGAAATTTTCCTTTACTAAAGAAAAACTCTCATATTCCAATTGATTAAGAAAACGGCAATAGATAACTCTAAAGGATTTTTTATTTTTTTAAATAAATATTTAGATTATTGATTTTTACTTTAAATTAAAAGTAGCTTATATCATATCTATTAAATTAAATATTTACAATGACCATGTAATTGGATATTTTCATTAAAAAGATTTAGAAGCAAGCTTAATATTTAATATCATTTTTTAATAATAAGCAGTAGCTACTTCTCTTCATTGACAGCGTTACAAACTGATTAATAAAAAGAAAACAATTATTTCATAAAATTTAGCAGCTTTCACTTAGAAGCTCTTGCATTTGAAAAACATAAATTTAATATGAAAGGTCTTAAGCAGCTTCATTCTATGATACTGAGTTGTTAAAATATTACCAGATTAACTCTTGAAGAAGTAATGCCTGCATAGACAGATTTATAATATGCTTCCTTCTGTGATCAATTTAGTATAAAAATGGATGATTGTTTTCATTATGTTAAATCTGTTTTATAAAATTTTGATTAATTTTTAGCAGCGTTAACCCCTATAAGTCAACTTTAAAACCTAAACTACTTAAATATCTCAAGAAATCACTTCGGCAACAACTTTCTAAAACAATTAACACCAATTCTTTTGACTCTTAGTAAGTTGACCTAGCTAGATCTCTCTGCTAATTAACTAACAGAAGACGGGTTATATGATGCCAAATAATTCATTTTAAACAATTTCACATTGAGAGAGCTTAAGTTATAATATAATAAATTCGTTGACCCAGCTCTTACTAAAATTGTTGCTGAGGAAATAGGTAAACTATAAATTTTTCGTTATAATATTATACTTATATTATATTGATTATTTAATCTTCATTTTTTATTATGTATGTTTATGATGCCAATGTTATAAATATTGAATTTAAAACTGTGCAAAATATAAGATAAGATTTTATAACAATTAGTAATGGCTTTTAATTGGTAGTTAAGGGCTTTAAACTTGTTAGGCTGCTCAATTCGATTTCCAAAAAGTTTTTTTTTAAATCGACGTCTTTTATTTAATAATAAAAAACAGCTTTTCTAATATTAATTAAATATATTTCATAAAAAAAACATATTTTTGGAAATAGTTTTAATCATTATCATTAACTGCAAAACTTCTAATTAATTTATTTCAAAATGGTAACTCAATATAAGATTTTCATAGGAGTAATTTGAATAAAAAAAGAAAAAAATAAATAAAATAAATTTTCATGATTTTATGAGTAAATCTTTATTATTGAAGTCCCTTGAAAAATAAATTTTATACCATAAATTTTGATTCTTAGATATGGGGTTGTCCTTGTCAAATAACAAAATTAAATTCGAAGGAGCCAAAGCTTAATAATATATATTATTATTATTATAAATTTAATATTAGCTTTAAGTCAACATTACGAGACTATGCCTCACAACCAACTTGAAGACTTAGATTTGAGTAACAACGAATTAAATGATTTTTCAGCTCAAGCTCTTATTAGTATTATAAAAAGCTGTCCCAATTTGTAAAAATACAATTTACAAGAGAACATGATTATTACTAATAGGTACAATTTATTCAGAATGAAATTTACAAATAAAGTTAACATTGAAATTTTGTTATGAGAAATAGTTTTTAATTTTGTAAGATTTGTCTATTTTAAGCAATTCCTTTTATTTCTTGATATGTAAAATTAAAGGATAACAAGGTATAGTAATTTTTTTTGGAATATGTTTATAATAAATTATAATTAACTGTAATAATTTTAAATTCATGAACGACTATTAATAAAATTATCAATCAAGAGAGAGGCTTCTTTCCCCAGAACTTATAATTTATATTTACAAATTAAAACTTTTATAATATTAATTTTTTTATGAACAGTAAAGGGTAAGTTAAATGATTTGTATAAAATTTAATAAAGGATACTACTAGACGTAGAGAAAGATTTGCAAATTCTATATAAAAGTATTTAGATTAAAATGGATATTACATTAATCATAATAACCATGATAATGATAGCAATTCCAATTCTCCAAAAGATTGTGTAAATATAACTGTCAATTTTTCTTTTTTTTGTACAATTAATTATGACCTAAAATTATTTAATTGTGGAATGTATTAGTATCTGATTTCAATAGTCATCATAATTTAAAGATTCCAATCACATTTGATCTACGCAGGTTTTGGTTTCTTTTTCGAGGAACCTCAAGTATTTTATTGTGGTCGAAAAGATTAAATGAAATCTATCCCTTTTCTTAATAACCTTTCCCAGTCAAGCATATAATAAAATAATGGCAGGGCATAATAAGTATGGGAATTATGTGAGATAAAATAAGTTTGTGAGCTAAACACTTAGCAATATTTAATTCCCAGGTAACCAGAAAATATAAGAAATTGGTATATGCAGTTGCAGCTTAATTGTCATAATGAAGTGTTTTATATTGGAATGAGTGCTACTCTATTTCTTGCTGGAATGCTTTTTGAATAGGCAATTATAAGAAGAAAGACTGAGCTCTTGAGTAGGAAATATAGCCTTATTTTCACGAGTTTCTTTACCACTATGATTTATATCGTTTTGATGAACATAGAGAATAAACTAATTTTTCTCTTGAGTTTATTCGCACTTGGAGTTATGTTTAATACTCAAGACCATATGGGCTCACATTTGATTTATGACAATGTACCAAGTGACAAACTTGACACATATCATAACATACTTTCAGTCCTTAAAGCCCTTAGTCCATTCTTTATAGTAATAGCATTTTGGTATTTTGAAATGACAGTCATAGAAATGCTTTACTATTTGCTTTTGCTTTAGCTGATATTGCTAATTAAATTTATTTACACTAATAATAATTCTGACAATATTTGATATGCATGTTTATTCATATAGCTTTACCTGATGAAGAAGGCGGTTTTACAACAGTATTTCATGAAACCACTTTAGAAGGATACTAACTCCATAAGGAAGATGAGAAGAAAGTAAAAAATGAGGAAGTTAAGAAATTCTTAGCAAGTCACAAAAATTAAAAATCAGTCCTTCAAACCATTTAATAAAACAGAGAATTGCAATTTTAGTTCATTTTCGTAGCACTTATCATATCAGCAGTCCATATGTGTAATGTAGGACTGAACTTTGGCATGAATAATATGATTGGGTCATTATACCTAAATACTTTCATTGTATCATTAGCTGATATAACAGCACTGATTTGGCAGCATATGTAATAAAAGAAGTATAAGGAGACCTTTATCTATTAAGTCGCTAGTTTTTATGCGTTAGGTGCTTTAACCGTGACGTTGATCTTAATTTTATTACCTTACCTTTCACATGATGAATAGTATGATAAGAATAACTACTTAATTGCAGTCTTAGTCTTTCATCTGAAGCTCATTAATAAATTATAATGTATACTTAAATCTATATCCTTTACTAATAACTATTATAAAAGCTATTTTTGGATCTAAAATTTGATTGGGTGGAAGGTTAAGGTAAAAAGCTCTTTGAATCAAAAGACTAGTACTTTAGAGCAATGTATTCAATAGACAATATTTAGACACTTTCATGTTTATTGATACCTGTATTTTCTCAAATGAGGTATGAATTGATGGTTCCCACCATTATGATGATTTTAACAGTTTTTACTTTTGGGTATTCTACATTCACATACTTTAGGTCTATTGATTGAGTGGTCATGATAAGGAATTGAGTGTATGAATAATTAATTGATTTTTATATTTCTTAATTCATTCAAACTTTTCAAAATGGAAATCTAATATTATTTACATTTTAAAGAGAAATAAATTAACATAATCAATAAAATGAAAACTTAAGTGAATTTATCCTAAATAAAGCCCTCCCCGGAAAAGCCACCAAAATAAAATAATAATTAGGTTGCAATTTAGTTTAGGTCTTTTGATAAAGTTCAAAACAATGATATATTTTAATAAGCTTCAAATTCTCTACACCCAGCTTTCAGAGGAGAAAGAACTATAAAAATAGAGTAGCCTTCCCCATAAAAGTCTTCAAATCTTCTCAAGACTATGAATGAGTCATCTCCATCTATAGCACAAGAAAGAGATTCATTTTTGTTTAGAGAGAGCTTACAACCAAGGCTTAATGGAAACAATGATAACTATAAATCCCAAATATCATCGTTCTCCAATTAAAGTCTCTCATCCCTCGAGGAAAATGATCATTCCTCGAATGATGCTATGTCTAATTCAGCAACAATATTTGCAATGAGCAATGGAAATAATACAGCTACGAACAGACAGCAGAAAAATATGCTTAGTAAATAAAATTCATAAGTTTATGCACCTTAATTTTCAGTGAGATCATCTCAGAATATGGAATAATAATTGTCACAATTTTAACCTCGATTAAGCATGGGAAAATAAGATTCAAAGACAACAGAAATTAAAAGCTAGATTCTTGATAGCAACGAAGTGGATTTCGATTATGAAAAATTTACATAAGTAAACATAAATGGTCAGGATATGATAAGATAGAAAGAACCTCCAAAGACTTCTCAAAATAGTCAAGCTAATAAACCTTCTCAAATAGCTCATACTTTACTCATTGATATGACAAGGAAACCTGGTACAAAACCTCAAAGGTCAATGCAATAGTACAATGTTTTGATTGATCAAGAAATAAAGAAGTTAAATTAAATGAAGAGAGACAAATAGACAACTCCAATTTTGGCACCATCACAGTGTGGCCTTCTTGAAGATAGATCAAGATAAAATACCATCAATAATCCCATGAATAATTTAACAAGCCAGCATACTCACAGCTTAAGTATTGCTAAAATAGAATTGAATCGGGAAATTTGAAAAATAAATATTTGATATTAAATATAAGTAAATCTAACTGCCACTAATTAGACTAGCATGTAGATCAAATTATGTTTACAGTACTTACGTTTGTTTTGAATGTCTCACGGTAAAAGTGCTTTATGGTTCCTTATTAGTCCTCGTAATCTGTGAGTTGACCGAGTTGACCATGAGTACTTTTCATTTATAGGGTAAGATACACGGAGTTGACCCAGTTGACCTAGTTGACCGCATATATTTCTTGGTCAAATACAGAGGATTTATATAATAATTAATTAGTTTTGTTATTATTGTATTAAACTAAAATAAATAAATACATAAAATTTAAATATATATAATAAAATCAGTTGACCCAGTTGACCTGGTTGACCTTAGTTTTTTTTAAGTCAACTGGTTTATGTTTTTTAATTGCAAATATAAAATGAAAGTATATGAATTAGTTTTAAGTTTTTTAATTACACTCAATGTCTAATCTGCTGTGTAATTGCTATTTTCATCGTGTCATTGTCTGGTTCATCACTGTGACTTGCCTAATGCTTCTCATTGCGACTTCTTTTCTTGCGAGTTGCTATCAAAAGTGTCCTCATTCTCTAAGCGGGCCATGATGTACTTGGCCAAGTCTATCGTGTCAAATGGCATCTTCTAGTTCTCGCATTTCAACACA
>ARYC01011075.1:0-14019 GCA_000711775.1 Oxytricha trifallax
CAGCTAAAAGAAAATCTAATACTCTTGAGTCATAAAGAGAGCAGCAAGAGATACTCAAGAGACAGAAGCGATATGAATCGATGAACCAGCCTGCAGGAATACAATTTTAGCATGCTTCTAAGCGAAGGCTATGAATATACCTGCATTAAATGCAGTTGATCTCAGCTCTTGAATTGAAAACTACTTGAATATAAACGTGCCTGCAAAAGCAAAGCTCATAGTAGTTGATGAGTATGCATACAAGGTGTATCCATTCAGTTATTTATTAAGAACCAACAGTATTAGAACGAGTTTGCTAATGATTACATGGTACTTAAAGAGGCCTAAAGAAAAGACTGCAAGAATTTGCTTAAGCTAAATGGTGTTATTTTAAGTTATGGTTTCATCGCATTAAGGCTAAAGAAATTTGAGATGACTCTGAGAGACTACCTATATCACAATAGATACCCTGATGATTTAAACGATATACTCTCCGATATGATTCAGGGTGTTAAGGAGTTGCATGAACTTGGATTTGTTCATAGAGATTTGAAGCCTGAAATCGTTATGCTAAATCTCTGCCCTTTAGAAGTAGTGGTTATCGATTTCAATAGAGCTTTAAGATAGGAGATTGTCACTTTAGCACAGGTACTTGGTACTCCAGGTTACTTCCCAATAAGAGAGAAGTGGACTAATGGTTCTCTTTAATGGGATGTTTGGGCAGTAGCAGCAATAATATTAGAAAGTGACATGGAATGTATGTCTTACTTTGGTACAAAGCATGAACAATAATCAATAAGTTTGGCTCAGAAACATATAAAGTAAGAAGATGTCTGCTAAGAAATTAAAAGCATAGTAGAGATGATAATCGTGAGAGCTCCTAACTATCCTCGGTAAATATTAGATGACATACTAGACCCACTTGAGAGAGCAAGGTTCAAAAGATATAATAAAGACAAGCAGATAAAATTTGTATGATTTAAGTAAACTAAAATTCATTAAATATTCATTAAATTAAGATAAAACCTGCATATTGTCTACTAACCCCAATATAACCCCAACTATATCCTACAAATCAAAGCACTTATAAACCTCACTAAGGGGTTTTGGGGTTTTGATTCCTGTCTTGAAAATTGTTGACTTAGATTCTTGTTTTGAATGCTACCTCACTCTAGAGGATAAAAAGAGAAGAGAGTTATTACAGATGACTAATACGCTTACAAAATTTATCCTTTCAATTACTTTCTTGCTGATGACAAGTTCTAAATGGAATTAGCTAATGAGTATTATGCTCTTTAATAACCAAAATTTAAAGAATGCAGGCATATAATACAGCTTGAAGCCATTTTACTTGGAAGAAATGATGTAGCATTTAGGCTTTCCCTCCTTGAAATGAATTACAGAGAGTTTTATCAGACAACAGATGCCAAAGATAAATTGGCTAGAAAAGTAAAACAGATAGTTGAGGGAATAGAAGAGCTTCACAAGCTAGGTTACTTTCATAGAAACTTAAAGCCAGAAAATATAATGATGGACTTTCAACCTCTAAGAGTCTATATTATTGATTTCAACAGGGCTCAAAGAGTGGAAGCCTCTCCGCAAGGAAATGTACAAGGCACTCCTGGATATTTCCCAGAGAAAGAAGATTAGAGAGAGGGAGATATAGCGTGGGATATATGGGCATTAGCAGCACTAACAATAGAGAGAGAATGCAAAGTAACGATTAGTTTATCTGTAAGAATGAGAGAAATTCTAAGTAAAGAATAAAACAATATCTCGATAAAAATAAAAAAAATGGAGGTCCCACAGAACTTGCATACTCAACTATTATCAAGCCAAGCTAAGAGAATTAACAACAATAGATACAATTAAACATCAACTTAGAAAGATAAAATTCAGAGAACTGCCGCATGACTCTAAGCTTATTTTTGTGTGAAATATTTAAAAACTTGCTTAATATACTCACTTAAATTACTAATATTTAAACATAAACCCCTACATAAATACTAATAATAATCATAAAGTATGCGTTAATAGTCTACTTTTATTAATAAAAAACTCAATCAAAACTACTGAATGGGTTTTAGGGTTTAATTCAATTACTCATAGAGAAACTAAAATCTCAAGTATCAAAACTAATACCGAAATAAAAGTATAAAGAATAGCAAAGATAGAATGAACGGTAAACTGTAAAAGCTCAAAGTGACTATGAGATCTTAACTATATGCCTTATAAGTTCAACACTAAATATTTCTCTTTGAAAGAGTGACATCCCATTAGTAGGATGAGATTTTAATATGTTAATAAATACATTCTAAAATTCTTTAATCAAGTAAGTTCAAGAGGCGAGGACCGTTAAGATGTCAATACCAAATTATAGAGGTAGCTCGATTAAGTATTCGAGGTTGGGAACGCTATATAGAACAAAGAATGGACTTATCATAGTTAAATTAAATGAGTAAAAGTTAACAAAATTGAACTATAATTATACATACTTCTCTATTTGCTAAATAGAAGCATTCCTAAACACACAAAGCTTAAATCAAAGAAAATCAATAAATATCATTCAAAATTAATATTATAAATATTAAAGAACTAAAATAGTTAAATTGCATTCATCTTTGTCTTAAGACTAGCAATTAAAAAATATATTTATCGTTAAATATTGATACAGTATCACTATAAATTCCTGATTATAGCTCTATACCCTTAAATTTATCATAATCTGTGTTTTACCTACATAAAACCCCATAGAACAATTAGGACACAAAGAATGGGACTAAGAACAATTAAATTAAAATTTAATTATTATTGGTGTATAATTATAATGTATGGGCTAAAAATTAAAACTTTTGGCTCGACTAATTGTCCTTATAAAATAAACCAATCAGAGTATGTTAATTTGATTTTAGACCAATTAGATTTATTTTTAGACAATAATAATAAATTTTTAATATAATTGTTCTTAACTCCAATCATCGCTTCTTAATTTTTTTATGGGATTTTATTAAGACTTGTTACTTTTAATCATCGGATATATAGTATCACATTTTAGAATAGCAAGGAATTCTTAATAAAATAAAGATAAAAAAATCAAAATATTCAAAAAGAATTCTAATATAAGAAAACTATTTACTAATTTTTGTTATTAAAAAAAATAAAATCCATTAAATCCTCCTTTTGATTTACTGGTTAAATTAAATTTCTAATATATTATATTTATTCTAACTCCTCTAAAATTAAAAAAATTATTAAACTTTTTGTAATGAACAGCAGTAATTTTTTTGTAATTTTATTTTCTTGTATATAATAGAATATTGACAAAAACTATATATATTTATTTACATTTTCATTACTGTTTTAAGAGATCTATTCAGATGTTAATTAAACCAAAGGACACAAAATTAAATATTATAATCTTAATTAAACATAAGTTAAAACATTTTCTATAATGTTTATATCCATATGTTTAGTAATTGTTGATTTTAAGATTAATTACCTCCCCCTTTTTCCCCTCCCTAAAATCAACTTTTCAATTTCCTTAAAAAACCTATAACCAATAATTTTATGATCGCTCTCCTCTTCTATCAGTAAATTTGATTAATAATTGTTTTCTTGGGTGTTTTTTTTTAATTAAGTTATATATCACCAAAAACATACAAGAATCTGTACCTAAATTCACAATTATATGGATATTGTCTTTTAAATAAAATTTTGGCATTTTTATCCAAGCGTCAGTAAAAATTTCATACTATATAAGGAAATCCAGTTCACTCTATTTTTAGTTTTAGCCTTCAACTATTTGTATTTTATCGTTACTATGATTTAAAAATACTGCAGTATTAAGATTATATATTCAAATATATAAGATTTTGTCATATATTAATTGAATCATAAATTATTAAAATTGGTATAAGATATATTACAGCAGCAAATGCAAAAATGATTCTTCTCAAAAGGCATTTCACTTCGTTTTGCTAGATAGTAAAATCCTGTATTTTTCATATATTTAAAAGCAATTGGAGTTCTAATACTGAAATTTTTTTAGAGTTAGGACTATCTTTAAAATTTCAAGGACCAATTATATATTCGTCTTGTAGTACGTTGATTTATAACTTAATGAGTGTCAACATTATTATCCAAATAGTCATCTTTTAAATTATAAACTTCCTCCAATCACAAAATGTAACCATTTTAAGAAAAATTGTTTAACATTGCTACTAAATAAGTGTAAGCGATTTTGTGTGTTAGTTTTAAGTACCCTCCATAAATATAGATAAAAGAATGTAAAAAAAAAGATGAAAAAAAATATGATATAAATACGAGAATATTTCCAATAACAATTGAAAATGAAAGAAAACATAATGAAAAAAAGATGATATTTTGTAATTTTCTTAAGAGAATTGAAGATTATTGAGGACGATAAATTTACCTCGAAAATCATCATCAATTGTTAATTGCTTGCTCTTCTCTGCAAACGTAGATACCATCCCAGAACTTTCTGTTATCCTTGTCTCAGATTTTACAGACTTGGGAGATTTGAGCGCAGCCGAGGGAGACTTTAGTTTGTCAATGCCTTCGAAAATGAGCTCTTCCTTAAGCTCTGGGTTGATTCTGAAGGTGCAGCCTAGGAGCAAATCAATTTTATTGGCTTGTTTTCCTCCTAGGAAGTTCTTGACCTCAACGGATCTGCATTCCTTGGGAATAACGACGTTGATGGGGAAATGAACATATACTAGTCTCATCTAATATCTGTAAACCTACACTCATCATTAACAGGAAAAGCTTACCATTGCCAGGAAACCTCAATTCGCTAACCGGAAATCTCTAAGCCAACTCCGCTTCAAATAAATGTAATTTTTGAGATGCAGAAATGGAATTTGTTGCAGTGGGTGTGCTCATCACAGAATCCACAAAGGTTCATTTTACCGCAGGTCTCCAAAGAAGTAGCTGGTTGTTTTTAAGCATTTGGTTGATGATCAGCGTGGATGCAGTACTTGAACTAATTTAACTTTTAGCCAGTTGGGCAGGCAGTTACATTGCACTAAAGTGGTAGACTAGCACCAAATTTTTGCTCGTTTGTGATCTCTGAAGGTATGTTTGATGTTGAATTCAACAGTGGCAAATCTGACTACTTCAAGTGAGATAATAAACTTCTTCATTTATTAAGGGATTCTAATCAAAAATTGATTATAAAAATGGAGAGAGAATGTATATAGATTCAAACAATATATAAAATAACAATTTATTTTCTTTCAACCTATTTTTTAAATTCTTTATATACATTTTCATATCATTATCCCTTACACTATTTTGACTAATTAGATTTTAAATTTGATCATTTATCTAAAACTCCCCTCTTTCAGGTCTTAATTGAAAATAATTATAATTAAATTTCTGGAATAATGAATTAATTGGCTTGTAATTTGTAATCGAGCTACTTTGGTTGAGGCTCACTAGAAAGTATTTATGCTATTTTATTAAAATTTTTTTGTATCTATATTGACATTCTTTCGTCATTCTGGATGCTGTAATTGATTTAATTTGGTAAAAATTAAAGTTTTTATGTATTTTATTTATTTATAATATATTGAAAATAATCATAAATTCTCTATAATGGGTCTTTATCTAAGGTCATAATTCAATTATTTTAATTAAAAAATTCGAAAGAATATCTCGCTCATTTATTAAGCAATTCTCCTGCTTTTTATAAATTCCTAATCATCTGCTTCATCAATTATAACTCTATCTATTTCAATAATACTTTAAAAATACTATTTAATATCATTTCACACCAAGTTTTAGAGCTAAATTTCCCTTTCTTTTTCTTAATTTCCTTATTTGCCATTTAAGATTGTTTTCTTGTTATAAGATCTCAATTATTTATCACTTGCCCATTTAGATTCATATTAAAACTATGTTTATTTAGAGATTTTATTATTAATAATAATCCTAATTTTATCGTTTTTACTAAGGTTTTTCATACTAGAAATTTAACAATAAGGAAATTTAAATAAAACAATATGAATTATGTTTTCTGTAAATATAATAAAAATAATTTCTTGCCTGAAGCCTCAATTTGATCTTATAACATCACAGAAGCTAATTCTTAATTTTACTCTTTGCAATAAACGAAGTAGAAAAATCTTTGTTACAAAAAATATTTAAAAAAATATGTAATAAAAAAGATTATTCTTTATGGTATTTTATTGTACATTTTTTTAACATTTCATTCGTATTTGGCAACTATTTAAACAGATAAAGGACTAAGTATTTTAAAATTTAATTGTTTATATACAATATGGATGAATTTGGGATTTTAACTTAAATTTTGCAATTTTAAAGAGAATATGATAAAATCTTGTTTATAATTTATTAAGATATCATAGAGCAACTAGAATTATTTTATGAATTTATAAATAAATGATTAAAAATCCTATCTATCTTATAAAGATTACTTTAAATATTTCTTATTAAATAATAAAAAATGAGAGTAAAAACAATTTAATACATTCAGTAAAAATAGTAATAAAATCTTGAATATATTAAAATACATTAAAATTATAAATATATCATTTTCCAATCATTATTATAATTATTTTTATAAGTTCTCTTGATTTTCATTTAATTATATATAATATGTGCGCAAGTGGTAAATATTATATTTTTACTACTTGCGCCCTTATTTATTATATTAATAATTTATATTTATAATTTTAATTGTTTTTATTTAAAGTACTTTATACTTATTAAATTACTTTTTTGTTAATATGAAAGTTAATTTATTCACTGTCTTATATTTAAGTGAAATAATTTATTTTATCATTGAAATTTTTAATATTAATATAATACATAAAAATAGAAAATTTGAGAAATATTAATCTTAAAGCATTATATATGTTAAACTTAACTGCCGCTAATTACTTTTAGTCACATTATAATTTGATTTAAAACTAACTTTCTTTATTCAATAGTATTTAACTTATGCGCCAGATGAATACACAGGATATCAAAGAAATATTTAAGCTAATTAAACAAGTAAATTTCTAAGTATGACTTTCTCTGATTGAATGGAGAATCTCTCATTATATGCGTTTGTGTAGTAAAGGAGCTCAATTTTAATATTGCCCCAAATACCTCTGATAACTTCACTTCTGAATTCAAATAGGTAAATAAAGTGTTAAAAGAGTAACTCTTATATTTAAATTAAATTAGTTTCTTCTGCAAGGCTGTAGTTAAGTCTCGGTGCGAAATTTTAACCTTTCTTTTCTATAATTCTTTCCAGGTTAGGTAAGTTTTTTTCTATAAATTCGTTCCATAAAAATTCTTCTCCTGCAAAGAACCAATATTGATCGTACTGCCTTAACTATTTCTTTAAAGTTATGATTTATATGTGATAATACTTACCCTAATTTTTCATTTGAAGGCAAACTTAATTCTCCCATTACGAAAGATTCAAAAGAGAAATGGAATGCCAATCTTACTGATTCTAAAATAACTTATTTTATATGTAGTATACTATGATCTCTAGAGCTAATAATGTCTCCATTTTCCATGTCTTTCTTAATTTTAATTGTTATTTTTCTGTTCAATCATCTCAAGGAAACGACTTTTAGGCTGTTATATAAAATAATTTGGAGAAGGATTACTTTTCATCGTGGTCATATCTTTTCTAATTTCTATTCTAAGAGGCTTAATGCTTTGAATAACAGACACTTCAGTAAATATTTTTGGAATACTTTCATGTGAAAGATTGAAATTATTAGTTTCTATAGCGAAGTAGTCTATTAGATTGGGATCATAAAACTGCTTAATGCATTCAAGTTCTCTTTAACTCGGTTTTCCATTATGAATTTTGAAGAATTTAACGTTGATTATAAACTTTATCAGATCTTTGAACTTAAGGATTAAAGTTCTAGTGATTTCTTCCTTGACCATCTTAGCGAAATCTGGACTGTTAATAATTCCACTAAGTGATACCTTTTGATTATCGTAAATGCCAACACTGATCTAATTTATTGGACTAAGGGAGAAAAGTATATTGCAACCCATTTTATTGTCCTTGAATATTTTTTCACTGATTTAGTTTATGTAGTCGTTTTCCTTTGCATGACAGACTGTAGTTTTTTGTAGTTCAGTACCTTTGAGACTATAGACTAAATAGTTGTTGCCTTTTTCAAGGATCTAAATTAAAGCAATCATCTTTTCATTCTTTATGAAAAAGTAAGACCTACCCTGAAAATGAAGGGGTCATAATTGAACATTTTTTAGATTTATACTTTCAGTAACACTTGCATTGCTTGATATAAATGTGAATCGTTTCTTTGATCGTTTGGATATGCTGACACTGGAATAATCTCGGACCACCCTCTTTAAGGTTTTGGGTATCCACCTACGAAATAAGCAAAATCTAGGAAAGGAATTGTTGCTGTATTGAGAAATGTTCTGTAGATAATTGCAATCAGAAAAATAGGTGAAAGAATTGAAAACTGCAATATGAAACAGAGTAGTTGCATCTTGAATCTCTGCTTTTTATAATTGACAGCTGTAATGATGAAATCAAAACATATAAGCATTTGTTCCAAAATATCATTAATCTATGCAAACATAATGAAATAATGAATAATGTCATAAATTGTCAATCAGTATATCCTTCATTCTTTGAATAATAGTAATCCTAAAGTATAAGTGAAGCAGCATATGGAGAGGGAAACATACTATTAAATGCTCTATATTTTGCTTGTCTGCGGCCTGCCTATTAATTATAATTGTTTTAAGCTTGAGATGAGTTATTGTGTGAACTGCTTCTATGATTCTAATTTCTAAAATAGCTCATTTAAATATTATTAAATTTAAAATAAAAATCAAATTATATGTGACTAAAGGTAATTAGCAGCAGTTAAGTATAATATATATAATGCTTTATGATGAATATTTCCCAAATTTCCTATTTTTAAGTATTTTATTAATATTTAAAGATTTAATTTTTAAATTACTCATGTTTAAAATGAGGAATAAATTAAAATTCATTTTCATTACCTAATATAAATAAATATATTAATTGAGTTATAAATTAAAAATATTAATTTATCTAATTGGCTCAAGCAGCAAAAATAAAATACAATTTTATAATTAATTCAACAATAATATATTATTCTATTCTTATTGAGAAATTTTTCTAATAAATAACATTCAAAATATTTCAAGGCATGTATTTCTTTGTATTTAAGCATTTCTTAATCCAAGATTTTATTACTATTGATTGATACAATTATTTTTCTAAGTGTAAATAAAATAGCGGACAGTTTCGTTTCAATGAATTTCTTCCCTCCCATCAGAGTTGCAAAGTGTTCGTCATATGCTGATAACATTTTTCTATAACGAGAATGTCAGTTATATTCTCAATGGAATGGACCAGTTTATATTACTTACAGAAATCTCTTCATTGGAAGATCTTATCAGTTAATATAATTATTATTTGAGAATTTAAAGTCAGCTAGAGCTTGATTAATTTATTATATTTCAAAAAACTTATCATACAATAATATAAGTAAAATAGTTGAAACTAAATTTGCTAAAACACATTGTACCAAGTATTTTCTTAGAGAAAGTATATTGAAATATGCTGTTAAATCTATCAAATATTACACTAGCACATTTAAAGATATAGCTTTATTTATATAGTGCAATAAAATAACAATTTAACTTATTTATAATTGAGGTATATATCTTTATTTTCTTTTAATTAAAATTACAAACTTTATTTACTAAAAGAAGTATAACATATATTCCCATTACAACAATAATAAGAAGAGCATTAAATTGTATGATCCAATTAAAATTTAAGAAACATTTCTTAAAGACATCAAACTAATGGCTGCGCAATCTTATATAAAATTGGTCTTTATTATAATTATTACAATCAATCAATAATTAAGTTTAAATATTTATATAGACATTATGATAAAATCGTTAAATACTTTAAAATTAATTGATTTTATAATTTCAATATTTTGTATAATTATTCTAGTTTTCTCTTTTATAAATTCAGTCAAAGTCAACAACTGCAGGATTAGCATTCATATTATAATATAAATATTAATAAATCTATAAAAGCTCTGACAATTTAAAATTTTAGATCTTAAATTAGTTATTGACAATTATTTTTGGGAAAAAAGAAGATTCCTTAAACTTTTTAAAAAAGAAAATACCCTATTATTTATTTTAAGTATAAGCATTTTAAAGTTTGTTGAATTCCTTTTTACTTACCATAATTCCCTTAGGTTCTATAAAGTTAATCTGAAAAAAAAACTATATTAAATTTCAATTTAATTTAAGCTATATCTGGAGGAATCATCACCAACCAAATTATATGTTAATTATTATATTAATATGTGAGATACAGAATTAATACTAATTTTCTATCAGGTATTGTAACTGTGTCAGAAGGAATTTACTATACTTGATATTAAGGAAACTCAAACAATTTAAATAATAAATGAATTCAATATATATGTAATTATAGATAAATTTAATTAGAATATCAAAATTAAAACACATTTTAGGTATATTATGCAGCTACACCTGGTTACCCAGGCTATGCATGTAAATCTAGTAAATATGGTTATTTTTATGATTCATAAATTATATTAACTCAAAAAATGTATTTCTAATAAAATTCTCAAACCTACAACTCACAAAGAAAATTATATATATTTAATTTGTTTATAATGAAATAAAGTTTTTATTTTTTAAATATATATTTAAGCATTATTTAAATTAATTAAGAAGGTATGAGTATTCAGTTCAGTTAAAAATTATAGTTGATGACACTAAATTACCCACTTCTGAGATTAAAATGAACATTCCAGACATCACCCCAACATGTCGCTAAAGATATTTTTAATATTTTAATATAATGAATATTTTAGCAATATGATATGAAAATAAAACGATTAACAATTATTTCACGACAAGTTGTAGCTAATTAAAGTCAAAATGAATAAAATTTTGACACCTATGAATAATTAAATTATTGTAATTATAAGTTTTTATATAAAATAATGAATTTTACATATTGAATTATCTATAAAAGTCAGATCAATTAAAAAAAATAAGTTCTTAAAGGGCTAATTCAAAATCTAATCAGAATTCTACAAGTAGGTATCCCTTCTTCTAGAAAGTTAAACTTCCGTAAACTCCTTATTAAGTACTTACATATTTTAGTTTGTATTAATCCACTTTGACTTACCATAATTCTTTTAGTATCTTCAAAGTTGATATGTCATGCTTAGAGTAGTATACAAATTGAAAATTTGAACTCTAAGCAATTGCCGAATAAGATGTTTTATGAATAAAATTATACATTTAAGATGTACCTGATTAATAATGAAAATTTTTTTATAAAAGTGTACTTTTTGATGTTGATAAATGAACAAAACTAGATAATTTTTTATTTTCGATTTTATCTTGATCAAATTAACAATTTTGTAGAAATACATTCAAAATTATGAAATTAAATATTTAAATTGTTTGTCAATTAAAATAGTTGTTGTTAAAGTTCGTCAAAAATTGAACGATCTTGGATTTAATCGATAAAGAATTTAAAATTAGAATGCTATTTTTAGGTCGTAGTATTATAGCTCAGATAATTAAGCTAGATAAATTTACTATAATGTGATAGTATTCTTAATTGAATTTAGAGGAGTTTAATTAAGGTTGATTTATCTCGTTCAAAAGATGCGATAAAGTATCACAGCAAAAAATATATAGTCCAGCTAAGTTTATATTCTTTATCGAATGAATCCAAGATTGTTCAATTTTATCAATATTAACTGCAAAATTATAAATAAAAAAATTTTAAATTAATTAAATTTTCTAACTTTAAATTTTTGTCTTAATATTAAACTTCTCTACAATGCAAATGTTGGATATGTTGCGAATATATTTTCAATAGACCAGATGAAACCACTTTAACAAATGCATTTGGAAATGGAGTGACTCCATATACAATTTAATACAATAGTTATGAAGGAGTTGGCTATTACTTTTATTGAGCTAAGACCATTGCTTACTATTATGACATTGATATGTTAATAAATTAATCCATATTATTTGAGCTATTCTTGTCATTTAATGTGATATTTCTAATGCATCAAGTGTGAGACTTATAATACCTTATAAAATCACAAATCACACTGTTCTGCTTACTTTTACACCCACTTACTTTAGGCTTTTAATAAAATATGCTATATGGGACTTCTATTCAGTTAAGCTTCAAAGACTACTTTCTAAAACCCCGTTAGTCAATTAAGAATGAAGATTGGGGATTAAGAATAAAGAAATTAAAATATAATTATTATTGGCGTAAATTATTAAAGTTATGCCTAATTATTAAAACCATTGGCTCGAATAATTGTTTCTATAAAATAAACCAATCAGGGTGTGTAAATTTGTTTTTATCCTAATTATAATTAATTTTAGCCAATAATAATATATTTTTAATTTCTTTATTCTTAATTCCCAATCTTCATTCAAAACCCCCAAAACCCCTGAAGTTGTTTGATTGAGTTTTTGATTGATGAAAGTAGATTATTAACGCATGCTTTATTAGGGTTTAAATAGGGTTTATGTAAGGGTTTAGGGTTATAATGTAATGTAAATTAGTGTATAATGCAAGTGTTTTATATTTATTATTCACTCAAACAGTACGTTGGCATCATGAGGCAGCTTTCTAAACTTTATTTCTCCTATCCAACTTACAATTTAGTCTATTGTATGGTCATCTCTGTGATTAGGCTTAATAATTATCTACTCAGCCATATCTTTCATTCTATCTTTTATCTTATTCTAGTCTAGATATTGCTGTATTCTCTGTTTTGAATCTTTCTCTCTTTTGCAGCTATAGTAATCATTTCTTGCCATATCGCATTCACAAATAATTGCTGATAGAGCCCATATATCCCACTTAATATCACCATCTCTCCAGTCCTCTCTTTCTGGAAAGTATCCAGGAGTCCCATACACGTTGCCAAGTCCTGAAGCTTCAACTCTCTATGATCTATTGAAATCTATTATTACTACTCTGAGCCGAGCATCGCCTAGTAGAGCACGGGAGTGAAAGTCAAGCATAATATTCTCAGGCTTCAAGTCTCTATGAACATACCCTAAAGTGTCCAGCTCTTCTATGCCTTTGCAAACCTTTGTTAGAATAAGAGGTAGCTACTTTGGAACTCTTTAATCTTAAATGTAGTCTCTTAAAGTCATTTAGTACAGAGGGAGACGAAAAGCTACATGATCTTGAGCAAGCAGAAAAGCATCGAGCTTTATTATAAACCTGCACTATCTATCTCTTGACTTAGTAAGTGCTTGGTATTCATTTACGAAATCCATTTGATACTTGTCATCGCATTTGAAGTAGTTGAACGGATATATCTTGTTTGCGAACTACTTATCTGTTATGACTTTCTTCTCAAACTTATCCTCAAGGATAAGATAACTTTCTTTACACTCTTTAAGGTCAATTATATTTAATATTGGAAGTTTAAGTGCATGCATCTTAAGAGTGATTTTTACTATCTCTGAGGCTGGGAGATTTCTTACTGCTTTAATAAGTTAATTTTCTTTCTTTACTCTTTGTTCCAAAGTTTCTAAAGGGTCTCTTGCTTTCTTTTTAAAGGAAGACCTCACCAGTCTCTGGATCTATTACTTCAAACTTCTTGCCATGATGGTTTTATAGATGAACTTTTAGATCTGTTGAATGATTGTATTATTTATTGCAGTAAGGGCAGAAATATTTTACATCTATCTTATCATGCTTAAGATAGAACTTGGGATTGTTAGAATGCTGCTCTAAGATATGACGCTTAAGAGCAGATTTATAAGTGAAGTTCTTTTCACACTCCTCACATAAATGTAATGCTTTTATTTCTTTTCTCTCTTCCTCCTCTTCAACCATTTTCATTGGAACTTCGTATTAAATTTCTTAGCTCTGCATTTCTATTTAACAACTGAATTGCTATTCAAAGTCTGATACCTAAA
>ARYC01011080.1:0-14448 GCA_000711775.1 Oxytricha trifallax
AAAATGGTAAAATTCATCTATAAAAAAATAACTTGAACTTTCCAGTTATTATTAGCATAAGATACATACAACTTCCAAGGAGCTTATATTTGTTATTAAATATAATTTATGCAACTCTCATTATTTCACACTCGACAATTTTATCAAACTTCCTTTTTATAATTTACTATGATTTTTAGAAACTTCGATCCTTCATATCTCAGATATCTTTGGGAGGTGAAATTTTTTGATATTGAAATTGAGCTTTCCCTACCTTAATTGACACTATTGCTGGGTGAAAAAAACATTTTAATTTTATTATTTTTGAAAATATATTTTTGCCCTTTACCTGACCCTCATTAAAAATGGTGAAATTGCATATATAATTAAAATATTTTAAATTTATAAACTTATCTTACACAGAATACATAAAACTTTCAAGGAGCTTATATGTGTTATTAAATATAATTTATGGAATTCTCATTAAATTTTATTTCAATCTTCCTTTTAATAATTAACTATGAATTTTAGGAACTTCGATCCTTCACATCTCAGGTATCTTTAGGAGGTTAAATATTTTGATTTTGAAATTGAACTCGCCGTACCTTAATTGACCATAGTGCTGGGTGACCAATACATATTATTTTTATTATTTTTGAAAATATAATTTTGACCGAGACCCTGACCCTCATTAAAATGGTAAAATTCATACATAAATAAATTACTTTAAATTTATAAACTTATCTTACACAGAATACATACAACTTTCAAGGAGCTTATATGTCTTATCAAATATAATTTATGCAATTCTCATTAATTTTATTTCAATCTTCCTTTATAATTAACTATGATTTTTAGGAACTTCGATCCTTCACATCTCAGGTATCTTTGGGATGTGAATTTCTTGATATTAAAATTGAGCTCGACGTACCTTAATCGACCTTAGTGCAGGGTGACAAATGCATATTATTTTTATTATTTTTGAAAATATAATTTTAACCGAGACCTGACCCTCATTAAAAATGGTAAAATGCATATAAATAAATTATTTTAAATTTATAAACTTATCTTACATAGAATACATACAACTTTCAAGGAGCTTATATGTCTTATCAAATATAATTTATGCAATTCTCATTAAATTTTATTTCAATCTTCCTTTTAATAATTTACTATGATTTTTAGAAACTTATATCCTTCATATCTATGGTATCTTTGGGAGGTGAAATTTTATGATATTGAAATTGAGCTCGCCGTACCTTAATTGACCTTAGTGCTGGGTGACAAATGCATATTATTTTTATTATTTTTGAAAATATAATTTTGACCGAGACCTGACCCTCATTAAAAATGGTAAAATTCATATATAATAAATTACTTTAAATTTATAAACTTATCTTACACAGAATACATACAGCTATCAAGGAGCTTATATGTCTTATCAAATATAATTTATGCAATTCTCATTAAATTTTATTTCAATCTTCCTTTTAATAATTTACTATGATTTTTAGAAACTTATATCCTTCATATCTATGGTATCTTTGGGAGGTGAAATTTTATGATATTGAAATTGAGCTCGCCGTACCTTAATTGACCTTAGTGCTGGGTGACAAATGCATATTATTTTTATTATTTTTGAAAATATAATTTTGACCGAGACCTGACCCTCATTAAAAATGGTAAAATTCATATATAAATAAATTACTTTAAATTTATAAACTTATCTTACACAGAATACATACAGCTATCAAGGAGCTTATATGTCTTATCAAATATAATTTATGCAATTCTCATTAAATTTTATTTCAATCTTCCTTTTAATAATAAACTATGATTTTTAGAAACTGAGATCCTTCATATCTATGGTATCTTTGGGAGGTGAAATTTTATGATATTGAAATTGAGCTCGCCGTACCTTAATTGACCTTAGTGCTGTGTGACCAATGCATATTATTTTTATTATTTTTTAAAATATAATTTTGACCGAGACCTGACCCTCATTAAAAATGGTAAAATTCATATATAAATAAATTACTTTAAATTTATAAACTTATCTTACACAGAATACATACAGCTATCAAGGAGCTTATATGTCTTATCAAATATAATTTATGCAATTCTCATTAAATTTTATTTCAATCTTCCTTTTAATAATTTACTATGATTTTTAGAAACTTATATCCTTCATATCTATGGTATCTTTGGGAGGTGAAATTTTATGATATTGAAATTGAGCTCGCCGTACCTTAATTGACCTTAGTGCTGGGTGACAAATGCATATTATTTTTATTATTTTTGAAAATATAATTTTGACCGAGACCTGACCCTCATTAAAAATGGTAAAATTCATATATAAATAAATTACTTTAAATTTATAAACTTATCTTACACAGAATACATACAACTTTCAAGGAGCTTATATGTCTTATCAAATATAATTTATGCAATTCTCATTAAATTTTATTTCAATCTTCCTTTTAATAATTTACTATGATTTTTAGAAACTTATATCCTTCATATCTATGGTATCTTTGGGAGGTGAAATTTTATGATATTGAAATTGAGCTCGCCGTACCTTAATTGACCTTAGTGCTGGGTGACAAATGCATATTATTTTTATTATTTTTGAAAATATAATTTTGACCGAGACCTGACCCTCATTAAAAATGGTAAAATTCATATATAATAAAATATTTTAAATTTATAAACTTATCTTACACAGAATACATAAAACTTTCAAGGAGCTTATATGTCTTATCAAATATAATTTATGCAATTCTCATTAAATTTTATTTCAATCTTCCTTTTAATAATTTACTATGATTTTTAGAAACTTATATCCTTCATATCTATGGTATCTTTGGGAGGTGAAATTTTATGATATTGAAATTGAGCTCGCCGTACCTTAATTGACCTTAGTGCTGGGTGACAAATGCATATTATTTTTATTATTTTTGAAAATATAATTTTGACCGAGACCTGACCCTCATTAAAAATGGTAAAATTCATATATAAATAAATTACTTTAAATTTATAAACTTATCTTACACAGAATACATACAACTTTCAAGGAGCTTATATGTCTTATCAAATATAATTTATGCAATTCTCATTAAATTTTATTTCAATCTTCCTTTTAATAATTTACTATGATTTTTAGAAACTTATATCCTTCATATCTATGGTATCTTTGGGAGGTGAAATTTTATGATATTGAAATTGAGCTCGCCGTACCTTAATTGACCTTAGTGCTGGGTGACAAATGCATATTATTTTTATTATTTTTGAAAATATAATTTTGACCGAGACCTGACCCTCATTAAAAATGGTAAAATTCATATATAAAAAATTACTTTAAATTTATAAACTTATCTTACACAGAATACATACAGCTATCAAGGAGCTTATATGTCTTATCAAATATAATTTATGCAATTCTCATTAAATTTTATTTCAATCTTCCTTTTAATAATTTACTATGATTTTTAGAAACTGAGATCCTTCATATCTATGGTATCTTTGGGAGGTGAAATTTTATGATATTGAAATTGAGCTCGCCGTACCTTAATTGACCTTAGTGCTGTGTGACCAATGCATATTATTTTTATTATTTTTTAAAATATAATTTTGACCGAGACCTGACCCTCATTAAAAATGGTAAAATTCATATATAAATAAATTACTTTAAATTTATAAACTTATCTTACACAGAATACATACAACTTTCAAGGAGCTTATATGTCTTATCAAATATAATTTATGCAATTCTCATTAAATTTTATTTCAATCTTCCTTTTAATAATTAACTATGATTTTTAGGAACTTCGATCCTTCACATCTCAGGTATCTTTGGGAGTTGAAATATTTTGATATTGAAATTGAGCTCGCCGTACCTTAATTGACCTTAGTACTGGGTGACCAATACATAATATTTTTATTATTTTTGAAAATATAATTTTGACCGAGACCTGACCCTCATTAAAAATGGTAAAATTCTTCTATAAAATTAAGAACCATATTTTTATAGATATTATTGACATATAATACATAACACTTTCAAGGAGTCGATGTGAGTTATTTTATATAATTTATGCAATTCTCATTAAATTTTATATGAATCTTCCTTTTAATAATTAACTATGATTTTAGGAACTTCGATCCTTCCTATCTATGGAATCTTTGGGAGGTGAAATTTCTTGATATTGAAAATGTAGCTCGCCGTACCTTAATTGACCTTAGTGCAGGGTGACCAATGCATATTATTTTTATTATTTTTGAAAATATAATTTTGACCGAGACCTGACCCTCATTAAAAATGGTAAAATTCATATATAAATAAATTACTTTAAATTTATAAACTTATCTTACACAGAATACATACAGCTATCAAGGAGCTTATATGTCTTATCAAATATAATTTATGGAATTCTCATTAAATTTTATATGAATCTTCCTTTTAATAATTAACTATGATTTTAGGAACTTCGATCCTTCCTATCTATGGAATCTTTGGGAGGTGAAATTTCTTGATATTGAAAATGTAGCTCGCCGTACCTTAATTGACCTTAGTGCAGGGTGACCAATGCATATTATTTTTATTATTTTTGAAAATATAATTTTGACCGAGACCTGACCCTCATTAAAAATGGTAAAATTCATATATAAATAAATTACTTTAAATTTATAAACTTATTTTACACAGAATACATACAATTTTTAAGGAGCTTATATGTCTTATCAAATATAATTTATGCAATTATCATTATTTCACACTCGACAAAATTATCTCAAAATTCTTTTTAATAATTTACTATGATTTTTAGAAACTTAGATCCTTCATATCTATGGTATCTTTGGGAGGTGAAATTTTATGATATTGAAATTGAGCTCGACGTACCTTAATCGACCTTAGTGCAGGGTGACAAATGCATATTATTTTTATTATTTTTGAAAATATAATTTTAACCGAGACCTGACCCTCATTAAAAATGGTAAAATTCATATATAAATAAATTACTTTAAATTTATAAACTTATTTTACACAGAATACATACAATTTTTAAGGAGCTTATATGTCTTATCAAATATAATTTATGCAATTATCATTATTTCACACTCGACAAAATTATCTCAAAATTCTTTTTAATAATTTACTATGATTTTTAGAAACTTAGATCCTTCATATCTATGGTATCTTTGGGAGGTGAAATTTTATGATATTGAAATTGAGCTCGCCGTACTATAATTAAACCTTATGCTTGGTGACCAATGCATATTATTTTTATTATTTTTGAAAATATAATTTTGACCGAGACCTGACCCTCATTAAAAATGGTAAAAAGCATATATAAATAAATTATTTTAAATTTATAAACTTATCTTACACAGAATACATACAACTTTCAAGGAGCTTATATGTTTAAATCAAATTATTATGATCTCATTAAATTTTATTTCAATCTTCCTTTTAATAATTTACTATGATTTTTAGAAACTTATATCCTTCATATCTATGGTATCTTTGGGAGGTGAAATTTTATGATATTGAAATTGAGCTCGCCGTACCTTAATTGACCTTAGTGCTGGGTGACAAATGCATATTATTTTTATTATTTTTGAAAATATAATTTTGACCGAGACCTGACCCTCATTAAAAATGGTAAAATTCATATATAAATAAATTACTTTAAATTTATAAACTTATTTTACACAGAATACATACAATTTTTAAGGAGCTTATATGTCTTATCAAATATAATTTATGCAATTATCATTATTTCACACTCGACAAAATTATCTCAAAATTCTTTTTAATAATTTACTATGATTTTTAGAAACTTAGATCCTTCATATCTATGGTATCTTTGGGAGGTGAAATTTTATGATATTGAAATTGAGCTCGGCCGTACCTTAATTGACCTTAGTGCTGTGTGACCAATGCATATTATTTTTATTATTTTTTAAAATATAATTTTGACCGAGACCTGACCCTCATTAAAAATGGTAAAATTCATATATAAATAAATTACTTTAAATTTATAAACTTATTTTACACAGAATACATACAATTTTTAAGGAGCTTATATGTCTTATCAAATATAATTTATGCAATTATCATTATTTCACACTCGACAAAATTATCTCAAAATTCTTTTTAATAATTTACTATGATTTTTAGAAACTTAGATCCTTCATATCTATGGTATCTTTGGGAGGTGAAATTTTATGATATTGAAATTGAGCTCGCCCGCCGTAACTTAATTTACTATAGTGCTTGGTTAAAATATGCAAAATCTATATTTTGTATTATTTTTTTAAGAATATAATTGTTAGACGGAGAGACCTGACCCTCATTAAAAATGGTAAAATTCATATATAAATAAATTACTTTAAATTTATAAACTTATTTTACACAGAATACATACAATTTTTAAGGAGCTTATATGTCTTATCAAATATAATTTATGCAATTATCATTATTTCACACTCGACAAAATTATCTCAAAATTCTTTTTAATAATTTACTATGATTTTTAGAAACTTAGATCCTTCATATCTATGGTATCTTTGGGAGGTGAAATTTTATGATATTGAAATTGAGCCTCGACGTACCTTAATCGACCTTAGTGCAGGGTGACAAATGCATATTATTTTTATTATTTTTGAAAATATAATTTTAACCGAGACCTGACCCTCATTAAAAATGGTAAAATGCATATAAATAAATTATTTTAAATTTATAAACTTATCTTACATAGAATACATACAACTTTCAAGGAGCTTATATGTCTTATCAAATATAATTTATGCAATTCTCATTAAATTTTATTTCAATCTTCCTTTTAATAATTTACTATGATTTTTAGAAACTTATATCCTTCATATCTATGGTATCTTTGGGAGGTGAAATTTTATGATATTGAAATTGAGCTCGCCGTACCTTAATTGACCTTAGTGCTGGGTGACAAATGCATATTATTTTTATTATTTTTGAAAATATAATTTTGACCGAGACCTGACCCTCATTAAAAATGGTAAAATTCATATATAAAAAATATTTTAAATTTATAAACTTATCTTACACAGAATACATAAAACTTTCAAGGAGCTTATATGTGTTATTAAATATAATTTATGGAATTCTCATTAAATTTTATTTCAATCTTCCTTTTAATAATAAACTATGATTTTTAGAAACTGAGATCCTTCATATCTATGGTATCTTTGGGAGGTGAAATTTTATGATATTGAAATTGAGCTCGCCGTACCTTAATTGACCTTAGTGCTGTGTGACCAATGCATATTATTTTTATTATTTTTTAAAATATAATTTTGACCGAGACCTGACCCTCATTAAAAATGGTAAAATTCATATATAAATAAATTACTTTAAATTTATAAACTTATCTTACACAGAATACATACAGCTATCAAGGAGCTTATATGTCTTATCAAATATAATTTATGCAATTCTCATTAAATTTTATTTCAATCTTCCTTTTAATAATTTACTATGATTTTTAGAAACTTATATCCTTCATATCTATGGTATCTTTGGGAGGTGAAATTTTATGATATTGAAATTGAGCTCGCCGTACCTTAATTGACCTTAGTGCTGGGTGACAAATGCATATTATTTTTATTATTTTTGAAAATATAATTTTGACCGAGACCTGACCCTCATTAAAAATGGTAAAATTCATATATAATTAATTACTTTAAATTTATAAACTTATCTTACACAGAATACATACAACTTTCAAGGAGCTTATATGTCTTATTAAATATAATTTATGCAATTCTCATTAAATTTTATTTCAATCTTCCTTTTAATAATTTACTATGATTTTTAGAAACTTATATCCTTCATATCTATGGTATCTTTGGGAGGTGAAATTTTATGATATTGAAATTGAGCTCGCCGTACCTTAATTGACCTTAGTGCTGGGTGACAAATGCATATTATTTTTATTATTTTTGAAAATATAATTTTGACCGAGACCTGACCCTCATTAAAAATGGTAAAATTCATATATAAATAAATTACTTTAAATTTATAAACTTATCTTACACAGAATACATACAACTTTCAAGGAGCTTATATGTCTTATCAAATATAATTTATGCAATTCTCATTAAATTTTATTTCAATCTTCCTTTTAATAATTTACTATGATTTTTAGAAACTTATATCCTTCATATCTATGGTATCTTTGGGAGGTGAAATTTTATGATATTGAAATTGAGCTCGCCGTACCTTAATTGACCTTAGTGCTGGGTGACAAATGCATATTATTTTTATTATTTTTGAAAATATAATTTTGACCGAGACCTGACCCTCATTAAAAATGGTAAAATTCATATATAAATAAATTACTTTAAATTTATAAACTTATCTTACACAGAATACATACAGCTATCAAGGAGCTTATATGTCTTATCAAATATAATTTATGCAATTCTCATTAAATTTTATTTCAATCTTCCTTTTAATAATTTACTATGATTTTTAGAAATGAGATCCTTCATATCTATGGTATCTTTGGGAGGTGAAATTTTATGATATTGAAATTGAGCTCGCCGTACCTTAATTGACCTTAGTGCTGTGTGACCAATGCATATTATTTTTATTATTTTTTAAAATATAATTTTGACCGAGACCTGACCCTCATTAAAAATGGTAAAATTCATATATAATAAATTACTTTAAATTTATAAACTTATCTTACACAGAATACATACAGCTATCAAGGAGCTTATATGTCTTATCAAATATAATTTATGCAATTCTCATTAAATTTTATTTCAATCTTCCTTTTAATAATTAACTATGATTTTTAGGAACTTCGATCCTTCATATCTATGGTATTTTTGGGAGGTGAAATATTTTGATATTGAAATTGAACTCGCCGTACCATAATTGACCTTAGTACTGGGTGACCAATACATATTATTTTTATTATTTTTGAAAATATAATTTTGACCGAGACCTGACCCTCATTAAAAATGGTAAAATGCATATATAATTAAAATATTTTAAATTTATAAACTTATCTTACACAGAATACATAAAACTTTCAAGGAGCTTATATGTGTTATTAAATATAATTTATGGAATTCTCATTAAATTTTATTTCAATCTTCCTTTTAATAATTAACTATGATTTTTAGGAACTTCGATCCTTCATATCTATGGTATTTTTGGGAGGTGAAATATTTTGATATTGAAATTGAACTCGCCGTACCATAATTGACCTTAGTACTGGGTGACCAATACATATTATTTTTATTATTTTTGAAAATATAATTTTGACCGAGACCTGACCCTCATTAAAAATGGTAAAATGCATATATAATTAAAATATTTTAAATTTATAAACTTATCTTACACAGAATACATAAAACTTTCAAGGAGCTTATATGTGTTATTAAATATAATTTATGGAATTCTCATTAAATTTTATTTCAATCTTCCTTTTAATAATTAACTATGAATTTTAAACTGAGATCCTTCATATCTATGGTATCTTTGGGAGGTGAAATTTTATGATATTGAAATTGAGCTCGCCGTACCTTAATTGACCTTAGTGCTGGGTGACCAATCCATATTATTTTTATTATTTTTGAAAATATAATTTTGACCGAGACCTGACCCTCATTAAAAATGGTAAAATTCATACATAAATAAATTACTTTAAATTTATAAACTTATCTTACACAGAATACATACAACTTTCAAGGAGCTTATATGTCTTATCAAATATAATTTATGCAATTCTCATTAAATTTTATTTCAATCTTCCTTTTAATAATTTACTATGATTTTTAGAAACTTATATCCTTCATATCTATGGTATCTTTGGGAGGTGAAATTTTATGATATTGAAATTGAGCTCGCCGTACCTTAATTGACCTTAGTGCTGGGTGACAAATGCATATTATTTTTATTATTTTTGAAAATATAATTTTGACCGAGACCTGACCCTCATTAAAAATGGTAAAATTCATATATAAATAAATTACTTTAAATTTATAAACTTATCTTACACAGAATACATACAGCTATCAAGGAGCTTATATGTCTTATCAAATATAATTTATGCAATTCTCATTAAATTTTATTTCAATCTTCCTTTTAATAATTTACTATGATTTTTAGAACTGAGATCCTTCATATCTATGGTATCTTTGGGAGGTGAAATTTTTTGATATTGAAATTGAGCTCGCCGTACTATAATTAAACCTTATGCTTGGTGACCAATGCATATTATTTTTATTATTTTTGAAAATATAATTTTGACCGAGACCTGACCCTCATTAAAAATGGTAAAAAGCATATATAAATAAATTATTTTAAATTTATAAACTTATCTTACACAGAATACATACAACTTTCAAGGAGCTTATATGTCTTATCAAATATAATTTATGCAATTCTCATTAAATTTTATTTCAATCTTCCTTTTAATAATTTACTATGATTTTTAGAAACTTATATCCTTCATATCTATGGTATCTTTGGGAGGTGAAATTTTATGATATTGAAATTGAGCTCGCCGTACCTTAATTGACCTTAGTGCTGGGTGACAAATGCATATTATTTTTATTATTTTTGAAAATATAATTTTGACCGAGACCTGACCCTCATTAAAAATGGTAAAATTCATATATAAATAAATTACTTTAAATTTATAAACTTATCTTACACAGAATACATACAACTTTCAAGGAGCTTATATGTCTTATCAAATATAATTTATGCAATTCTCTTAAATTTTTTTTCAAGGTCTTCCTTTTATTAATTAACTATGATTTTTAGGAACATAGATCCTTCTCATCTCAGGTATCTTTGGGAGGTGACATTTTTTTATATTGAAATTGAGCTCGCCGTACCTTAATTGAACTTAGTGCTGGGTGACCAATACATATTATTTTTAATATTTTTGAAAATATAATTTTGATCGAGACCTGACCCTCATTAAAAATGGTAAAATTCATCTATAAAATGATAACTTGAATTTTACAAATATTATAAGCATCAGATATATAGAACTTCGAAGGAGCTTATATTGTGTTATTAAATATAATTTATGGAATTCTCATTAAATTTTATTTCAATCTTCCTTTTAATAATTAATACTATGATTTTTAGAAACTGAGATCCTTCATATCTATGGTATCTTTGGGAGGTGAAATTTTATGATATTGAAATTGAGCTCGCCGTACCTTAATTGACCTTAGTGCTGTGTGACCAATGCATATTATTTTTATTATTTTTTAAAATATAATTTTGACCGAGACCTGACCCTCATTAAAAATGGTAAAATTCATATATAAATAAATTACTTTAAATTTATAAACTTATTTTACACAGAATACATACAATTTTTAAGGAGCTTATATGTCTTATCAAATATAATTTATGCAATTATCATTATTTCACACTCGACAAAATTATCTCAAAATTCTTTTTAATAATTTACTATGATTTTTAGAAACTTAGATCCTTCATATCTATGGTATCTTTGGGAGGTGAAATTTTATGATATTGAAATTGAGCTCGCCGTACCTTAATTGACCTTAGTGCTGGGTGACAAATGCATATTATTTTTATTATTTTTGAAAATATAATTTTGACCGAGACCTGACCCTCATTAAAAATGGTAAAATTCATATATATTAAAATATTTTAAATTTATAAACTTATCTTACACAGAATACATAAAACTTTCAAGGAGCTTATATGTGTTATCAAATATAATTTATGCAATTCTCATTAAATTTTATTTCAATCTTCCTTTTAATAATTTACTATGATTTTTAGAAACTTATATCCTTCATATCTATGGTATCTTTGGGAGGTGAAATTTTATGATATTGAAATTGAGCTCGCCGTACCTTAATTGACCTTAGTGCTGGGTGACAAATGCATATTATTTTTATTATTTTTGAAAATATAATTTTGACCGAGACCTGACCCTCATTAAAAATGGTAAAATTCATATATAAATAATTACTTTAAATTTATAAACTTATCTTACACAGAATACATACAGCTATCAAGGAGCTTATATGTCTTATCAAATATAATTTATGCAATTCTCATTAAATTTTATTTCAATCTTCCTTTTAATAATTAACTATGATTTTTAGAAACTGAGATCCTTCATATCTATGGTATCTTTGGGAGGTGAAATTTTATGATATTGAAATTGAGCTCGCCGTACCTTAATTGACCTTAGTGCTGTGTGACCAATACATATTATTTTTATTATTTTTGAAAATATAATTTTGACCGAGACCTGACCCTCATTAAAAATCGTAAAATTCATCTATAAAATTAAGAACTTGAATTTTATAAATATTATTAGCATCAGATACATAGAACTTCGAAGGAGCTTATATGTCTTATCAAATATAATTTATGCAATTCTCATTAAATTTTATTTCAATCTTCCTTTTAATAATTTACTATGATTTTTAGAAACTTATATCCTTCATATCTATGGTATCTTTGGGAGGTGAAATTTTATGATATTGAAATTGAGCTCGCCGTACCTTAATTGACCTTAGTGCTGGGTGACAAATGCATATTATTTTTATTATTTTTGAAAATATAATTTTGACCGAGACCTGACCCTCATTAAAAATGGTAAAATTCATATATAAATTAAAATATTTTAAATTTATAAACTTATCTTACACAGAATACATAAAACTTTCAAGGAGCTTATATGTGTTATTAAATATAATTTATGGAATTCTCATTAAATTTTATTTCAATCTTCCTTTTAATAATAAACTATGATTTTTAGAAACTGAGATCCTTCATATCTATGGTATCTTTGGGAGGTGAAATTTTATGATATTGAAATTGAGCTCGCCGTACCTTAATTGACCTTAGTGCTGTGTGACCAATGCATATTATTTTTATTATTTTTTAAAATATAATTTTGACCGAGACCTGACCCTCATTAAAAATGGTAAAATTCATATATAAATAAATACTTTAAATTTATAAACTTATCTTACACAGAATACATACAACTTTCAAGGAGCTTATATGTCTTATCAAATATAATTTATGCAATTCTCATTAAATTTTATTTCAATCTTCCTTTTAATAATTTACTATGATTTTTAGAAACTTATATCCTTCATATCTATGGTATCTTTGGGAGGTGAAATTTTATGATATTGAAATTGAGCTCGCCGTACCTTAATTGACCTTAGTGCTGGGTGACAAATGCATATTATTTTTATTATTTTTGAAAATATAATTTTGACCGAGACCTGACCCTCATTAAAAATGGTAAAATTCATATATAAATTAAATTATTTTAAATTTATAAACTTATCTTACACAGAATACATACAACTTTCAAGGAGCTTATATGTGTTATTAAATATAATTTATGAATTCTCATTAAATTTTATATGAATCTTCCTTTTAATAATTAACTATGATTTTAGGAACTTCGATCCTTCCTATCTATGGAATCTTTGGGAGGTGAAATTTCTTGATATTGAAAATGTAGCTCGCCGTACCTTAATTGACCTTAGTGCAGGGTGACCAATGCATATTATTTTTATTATTTTTGAAAATATAATTTTGACCGAGACCTGACCCTCATTAAAAATGGTAAAATTCATATATAAATAAATTACTTTAAATTTATAAACTTATCTTACACAGAATACATACAGCTATCAAGGAGCTTATATGTCTTATCAAATATAATTTATGCAATTCTCATTAAATTTTATTTCAATCTTCCTTTTAATAATTTACTATGATTTTTAGAAACTGAGATCCTTCATATCTATGGTATCTTTGGGAGGTGAAATTTTATGATATTGAAATTGAGCTCGCCGTACCTTAATTGACCTTAGTGCTGTGTGACCAATGCATATTATTTTTATTATTTTTGAAAATATAATTTTGACCGAGACCTGACCCTCATTAAAAATGGTAAAATGCATATATAATTAAAATATTTTAAATTTATAAACTTATCTTACACAGAATACATAAAACTTTCAAGGAGCTTATATGTGTTATTAAATATAATTTATGGAATTCTCATTAAATTTTATTTCAATCTTCCTTTTAATAATAAAAAAACTATGATTTTTAGAAACTGAGATCCTTCATATCTATGGTATCTTTGGGAGGTGAAATTTTATGATATTGAAATTGAGCTCGCCGTACCTTAATTGACCTTAGTGCTGTGTGACCAATGCATATTATTTTTATTATTTTTGAAAATATAATTTTGACCGAGACCTGACCCTCATTAAAAATGGTAAAATGCATATATAATTAAAATATTTTAAATTTATAAACTTATCTTACACAGAATACATAAAACTTTCAAGGAGCTTATATGTGTTATTAAATATAATTTATGGAATTCTCATTAAATTTTATTTCAATCTTCCTTTTAATAATTAACTATGAATTTT
>ARYC01011083.1:0-29452 GCA_000711775.1 Oxytricha trifallax
CGGGACTTTAAGTTGCTTCACAAAAACTTGATTGCTTGATCTAATAGTTTCTATAAAGGATTTGTATGCCATTTTGCAAATCTATGATGTAACGAGCCATAATTTCCTTCTAAGCTTCAAATAAGGATGACAACTAGATATTCAAAGCACGATAATTATAAGCTAACACATTCTTAAAGCTTATCAGCGATATAAGACAAATCATTAAAAATGCTTATAAAATTAAAGCATAAAACTTGTTAGTATTGAGCTCATCTATCCTTAGGCCGAAATCCGCGTGACGCCAATTCACGGCTTTTGTAGCCAAGCATTCAAAACATAGATCTATGTAGTTTCACGCTTATCAAGTGACCACAAAGATTCAGTCGTTGTAAACCTAATCGAGTTTCAATAATCGTGACAGCCATTCGGAATTGACATTTTTAAAAACAAAAATGAAAAGAAACCTCAATTCACCAGATTATATCCACTATGAATGTATTCTGAACATTTGTCAGATGTTGTGGTGGACTACCTCTAATAAAATTTGCAAAGCAATTTTTCTGACTTTTAAAAAGTATGCAATTTGAATTCAATATTAGGACTTCGATGAAACTCTCACTAGGGTTCTTCTCTGCTAAGTTATAAACAAATTAATATATGATTGATCGATGTAAAAGAGTCTGTAAATGATTAAAATGCCATTTTTCAATTCTAAATTGTTACGAACCATAATTTCTATCTAAGCTTCAAATTTAGATGATTTGTAGATTTTCAAAGAAGCACGAAAGCATATTTTAAATTTAGTTCTAACAGACTTAATTAAAACATAGAAGTTTGACTTTGACAAGAGATCAAAGCCAATTCGAATTTCTTATGTAAAAATAATATTTTCAAATTTTGCCATTTTTTCAAAATTTAACATAAAATTTCAATTTAACTCAATAAATTTAAAGGTCATTTGATGATTTCTACAATCGCAAAGCTAGAAATTTACACTAATCTCTATCACAACTTGAAATTTATTTTTTGTTATGAAACCTTATGCTGGAATTGTCAAAGAAAAAAGTTTTATGATGTGAGAAAGCATCGAAAAATGCATTAAATTCTATCCTTGTCAAGCAACTAAATAAATAAAAAGATATGCAATAATAACTCTAATTTAAAATAATTCGAATTTAATAAAATTAAATCTCATTTGTTGCAAGCTTGAAGATATTTGGATAATCAAAGAACGAAAAAACCTTGAATGAACATTTATAAAAAGCACATTATTAACGGGCGGACTTGTTTAAGTTGCTTCACAAAAACTTGATTGCTTGATCTAATAGTTTCTATAAAGGATTTGTATGCCATTTTGCAAATCTATGATGTAACGAGCCATAATTTCCTTCTAAGCTTCAAATAAGGATGACTACTAGATATTCAAAGCACGATAATTATAAGCTAACACATTCTTAAAGCTTATCAGCGATATAAGACAAATCATTAAAAATGCTTATAAAATTAAAGCATAAAACTTGTTAGTATTGAGCTCATCTATCCTTAGGCCGAAATCCGCGTGACGCCAATTCACGGCTTTTGTAGCCAAGCATTCAAACCATAGATCTGTGAAGTTGCACGCTTATCGAGTGACAACAAGATGTTTGAGATAGCTCTCAAACATAATAAAGTTTTAATAATCGTGCCTGGGATTTGGAACAGACATTTTTAACAACAATAATAAAATGCGATCTCAAATCTACAGAATAATATTTAATTCAATTTTATTCTGAAACTTTGTCAGAGGTCGTGGTTGAGCACATCTCATAAATAAAACTAGAATTACAATGTTTCTGACTATGAATAAAGTATGCAATATGAATTTTATATTAGGACTGCGATATAACCCTCTCTCCATAGGTTACATCTCTGCTAAGTTATAAACAAATATTTATATATATGATTGATCGATGTAAAAGAGTCTGTAAATGATTAAAATGCCATTTTTCAATTCTAAATTGTTACGAGCCATAATTTCTATCTACGCTTCAAATTTAGATGATTTGGAGATTTTCAAAGAAGCACGAAAGCATATTTTAAATTTAGTTCTTACAGACTTAATTAAAACATAGAAGTTTGACTTTGACGAGAGATCAAAGCCAATTCGAATTTTCATATGTAAAAATAAATTCAAATCTGCCATTTTTTCAAAATTTAACATAAAATTTCAATTTAACTCAATAAATTTTAAGGTCATTTGATGATTTCTACAATCGCAAAGCTAGAAATTTACACTAATCCCTATCGCAACTTGAAATTTATTTTTTGTTATGAAACCTTATGCTGGAATTGTCAAAGAAAAAAGTTTTATGACATGACAAAGCATCGAAAAACCATTAAATTCTATCCCTGTCAAGCAACTAAATAAATAAAAAGATATGCAATAATAACTCTAATTTAAAATAATTCGAATTTAATAAAATTAAATCTCATTTGTTGCAAGCTTGAAGATATTTGGATAATCAAAGAACGAAAAAACCTTGAATGAACATTTATAAAAAGCACATTATTAAACGGACTTTAAGTTGCTTCACAAAAACTTGATTGCTTGATCTAATAGTTTCTATAAAGGATTTGTATGCCATTTTGCAAATCTATGATGTAACGAGCCATAATTTCCTTCTAAGCTTCAAATAAGGATGACTACTAGATATTCAAAGCACGATAATTATAAGCTAACACATTCTTAAAGCTTATCAGCGATATAAGACAAATCATTAAAAATGCTTATAAAATTAAAGCATAAAACTTGTTAGTATTGAGCTCATCTATCCTTAGGCCGAAATCCGCGTGACGCCAATTCACGGCTTTTGTAGCCAAGCATTCAAAACATAGATCTATGTAGTTTCACGCTTATCAAGTGACCACAAGATGTTCAAATCGTTCGTAAACCTAATCGAGTTTCAATAATCGTGACAGCCATTCGGAATTGACATTTTTAAAAACAAAAATGAAAAGAAACCTCAATTCACCAGATTATATCCACTATGAATGTATTCTGAACATTTGTCAGATGTTGTGGTGGACTACCTCTAATAAAATTTGCAAAGCAATTTTTCTGACTTTTAAAAAGTATGCAATTTGAATTCAATATTAGGACTTCGATGAAACTCTCACTAGGGTACTTCTCTGCTAAGTTATAAACATATATATATGATTGTTCGATGTAAAAGAGTCTGTAAATGATTAAAATGCCATTTTTCAATTCTAAATTGTTACGAACCATAATTTCTATCCAAGCTTCAAATTTAGATGATTCGGAGATTTTCAAAGAAGCACGAAAGCATATTTTAAATTTAGTTCTTACAGACTTATTAAAACATAGAAGTTTGACTTTGACGAGAGATCAAAGCATTCGAATTTCTTATGTAAAAATATAATCAAAATTGCCATTTCTTTCAATATTTATCATAAAATTTCAATTTTTCTCAATAAATTTAAAGGTCATTTGGTGATTTCTACAATCGTAAAGCTAGAAATTAACACTAATCTCTATCGCAACTTTAAGTTTATTTCTTGTTATGAAACCTTATGCTAGAATTGTCAAAGTAAAAAGTTTTATGATATGACAAAGCATCGCAAAAACGATTAAATTCTATCCCTGTCAAGCAACTAAATAAATAAAAAGATATGCAATAATAACTCTAATTTAAAATAATTCGAATTTAATAAAATTAAATCTCATTTGTTGCAAGCTTGAAGATATTTGGATAATCAAAGAACGAAAAAACCTTAAATGAACATTTATAAAAAGCACATTATTAACGGGACTTTAAGTTGCTTCACAAAAACTTGATTGCTTGATCTAATAGTTTCTATAAAGGATTTGTATGCCATTTTGCAAATCTATGATGTAACGAGCCATAATTTCCTTCTAAGCTTCAAATAAGGATGACAACTAGATATTCAAAGCACGATAATTATAAGCTAACACATTCTTAAAGCTTATCAGCGATATAAGACAAATCATTAAAAATGCTTATAAAATGAAAGCATAAAACTTGTTAGTATTGAGCTCATCTATCCTTAAACCGAAATCCGCGTGACGCCAATACACGGATTTTGTAGCCAAGCATTCAAAACAGAGATCTGTGTAGTTTCACGCTTATCGAGTGACCACTAAATGTTCAAATCATTCGTAAGCTTAATCGAGTTTCAATAATCGTGAATTGCATTCGGAATCGACATTTTAAGAACAATAATAAAAATAAATCTCAATTCACCAGATTATATTAACGATGGCTATATTGAGTACATTTGTCAGAGGTCGCGGTGGACTACCTCTCATAAAATTAAGCAAAGCAATATTTCTGACTTTTAAAAAAGTATGCAATTTGAATTTAATATTAGGACTTCGATGAAATTTTCTCACTAGGGGACTCTGCTAAGTTATAAACAAATATATATATGATTGTTCGATGTAAAAGAGTCTGTAAATGATTAAAATGCCATTTTTCAATTCTAAATTGTTACGAACCATAATATCCATCTAAGCTTCAAATTTAGATGATTCGTATATTTTCAAAGAAGCACGAAAGCATATTTTAAATTTAGTTCTTACAGACTTAATCAAAACATAGAAGTTTGACTTTGACGAGAGATCAAAGCCAATTCGAATTTCTTATGTAAAAAAAATATAATCAAAATTGCCATTTCTTTCAATATTTATCATAAAATTTCAATTTTTCTCAATAAATTTAAAGGTCATTTGGTGATTTCTACAATCGTAAAGCTAGAAATTAACACTAATCTCTATCGCAACTTTAAGTTTATTTCTTGTTATGAAACCTTATGCTAGAATTGTCAAAGTAAAAAGTTTTATGATATGACAAAGCATCGCAAAAACGATTAAATTCTATCCCTGTCAAGCAACTAAATAAATAAAAAGATATGCAATAATAACTCTAATTTAAAATAATTCGAATTTAATAAAATTAAATCTCATTTGTTGCAAGCTTGAAGATATTTGGATAATCAAAGAACGAAAAAACCTTGAATGAACATTTATAAAAAGCACATTATTAACGGGACTTTAAGTTGCTTCACAAAAACATGATTGCTTGATCAAATAGTTTCTATAAAGGATTTGTATGCCATTTTGCAAATCTATGTTGTTACGATCCATAATTTCCTTCTAAGCTTCAAATAAGGATGACTACTAGATATTCAAAGCACGATAATTATAAGCTAACACATTCTTGAAGCTTATCAGCGATATAAGACAAATCATTAAAAATGCTTATAAAATGAAAGCATAAAACTTGTTAGTATTGAGCTCATCTATCCTTAAGCCGAAATCCGCGTGACGCCAATACACGGCTTTTGTAGCCAAGCATTCAAAACATAGATCTGTGTAGTTTCACGCTTATCGAGTGACAACAAGATGTTCAAATCGTTCGTAGTTTAAATCGAGTTTCAATAATCGTGAACAGCATTCGGATTGACATTTTTAAAAGCAAAAATTAAAAGAAACATCAATTCACCAGATTATATCAGCTATGGCTATATTCTGAACATTTGTCAGATGGGTTGTGGTGGACTTCCTCTAATAAAATTAGCAAAGCAATGCTTCTGACTTTTAAAAAAGTATGCAATTTGAATTTAATATTAGGACTTCGATAAAACTCTCTCACTAGGGTACTTCTCTGCTAAGTTATAAACAATATATATATGATTGTTCGATGTAAAAGAGTCTGTAAATGATTAAAATGCCATTTTTCAATTCTAAATTGTTACGAACCATAATATCCATCTAAGCTTCAAATTTAGATGATTCGTATATTTTCAAAGAAGCACGAAAGCATATTTTAAATTTAGTTCTTACAGACTTAATCAAAACATAGAAGTTTGACTTTGACGAGAGATCAAAGCCAATTCGAATTTCATATGTAAAAATAAATTCAAATCTGCCATTTTTTCAAAATTTAACATAAAATTTCAATTTAACTCAATAAATTTTAAGGTCATTTGATGATTTCTACAATCGCAAAGCTAGAAATTTACAGTAATCTCTATCGCAACTTGAAATTTATTTTTTGTTATGAAACCTTATGCTGGAATTGTCAAAGAAAAAAGTTTTATGATATGACAAAGCATCGCAAAAACGATTAAATTCTATCCCTGTCAAGCAACTAAATAAATAAAAAGATATGCAATAATAACTCTAATTTAAAATAATTCGAATTTAATAAAATTAAATCTCATTTGTTGCAAGCTTGAAGATATTTGGATAATCAAAGAACGAAAAAACCTTGAATGAACATTTATAAAAAGCACATTATTAACGGTACTTTAAGTTGCTTCACAAAAACATGATTGCTTGATCAAATAGTTTCTATAAAGGATTTGTATGCCATTTTGCAAATCTATGTTGTTACGATCCATAATTTCCTTCTAAGCTTCAAATAAGGATGACTACTAGATATTCAAAGCACGATAATTATAAGCTAACACATTCTTGAAGCTTATCAGCGATATAAGACAAATCATTAAAAATGCTTATAAAATGAAAGCATAAAACTTGTTAGTATTGAGCTCATCTATCCTTAAGCCGAAATCCGCGTGACGCCAATACACGGCTTTTGTAGCCAAGCATTCAAAACATAGATCTGTGTAGTTTCACGCTTATCGAGTGACACAAGATGTTCAAATCGTTCGTAGTTTAAATCGAGTTTCAATAATCATTTCTCGCATATGGAATTGAAATTTTTAAAAGCAAAAATTAAAAGAAACATCAATTCACCAGATTATATCAGCTATGGCTATATTCTGAACATTTGTCAGATGGGTTGTGGTGGACTTCCTCTAATAAAATTAGCAAAGCAATGCTTCTGACTTTTAAAAAAGTATGCAATTTGAATTTAATATTAGGACTTCGATAAAACTCTCTCACTAGGGTACTTCTCTGCTAAGTTATAAACAAAATATATATATGATTGTTCGATGTAAAAGAGTCTGTAAATGATTAAAATGCCATTTTTCAATTCTAAATTGTTACGAACCATAATATCCATCTAAGCTTCAAATTTAGATGATTCGTATATTTTCAAAGAAGCACGAAAGCATATTTTAAATTTAGTTCTTACAGACTTAATCAAAACATAGAAGTTTGACTTTGACGAGAGATCAAAGCCAATTCGAATTTCTTATGTAAAAATAATATTTTCAAATTTTGCCATTTTTCAAAATTTAACATAAAATTTCAATTTAACTCAATAAATTTAAAGGTCATTTGATGATTTCTACAATCGCAAAGCTAGTAATTTACACTTATCTCTATCGCAACTTGAAATTTATATTTTGTTATGAAACCTTATGCTGGAATTGTCAAAGAAAAAAGTTCTATGATATGAGAAAGCATCGAAAAATGCATTAAATTGTATCTTTGTCAAGCAACTAAATAAATAAAAAGATATGCAATAATAACTCTAATTTAAAATACTTCGAATTTAATAAAATTAAATCTCATTTGTTGCGAGCTTGAAGATATTTGGATAATCAAAGAACGAAAAAACCTTAAATGAACATTTATAAAAAGCACATTATTAACGGGACTTTAAGTTGCTTCACAAAAACTTGATTGCTTGATCTAATAGTTTCTATAAAGGATTTGTATGCCATTTTGCAAATCTATGATGTAACGAGCCATAATTTCCTTCTAAGCTTCAAATAAGGATGACTACTAGATATTCAAAGCACGATAATTATAAGCTAACACATTCTTGAAGCTTATCAGCGATATAAGACAAATCATTAAAAATGCTTATAAAATGAAAGCATAAAATTTGTCAGTATTGAGCTCATCTATCCTTAGACTGAATTCCGGGTGACGCCAATTCACGGATTTTGTAGCCAAGCATTCAATACAGAGATCTGTGTAGTTTGACGCTTATCGAGTGACCACTAAATGTTCAAATCATTCGTAAGCTTAATCGAGTTTCAATAATCGTGAATTGCATTCGGAATCGACATTTTAAGAACAATAATAAAAATAAATCTCAATTCACCAGATTATATTAACGATGGCTATATTGAGTACATTTGTCAGAGGTCGCGGTGGACTACCTCTCATAAAAATTAGCAAAGCAATATTTCTGACTTTTAAAAAAGTATGCAATTTGAATTTAATATTAGGACTTCGATGAAATTTTCTCACTAGGGGACTTCTCTGCTAAGTTATAAACAAATATATATATGATTGTTCGATGTAAAAGAGTCTGTAAATGATTAAAATGCCATTTTTGAATTCTAAATTGTTACGAACCATAATTTCTATCTAAGCTTCAAATTTAGATGATTTGTAGATTTTCAAAGAAGCACGAAAGCATATTTTAAATTTAGTTCTAACAGACTTAATTAAAACATAGAAGTTTGACTTTGACAAGAGATCAAAGCCAATTCGAATTTCTTATGTAAAAATAATATTTTCAAATTTTGCCATTTTTTCAAAATTTAACATAAAATTTCAATTTTACTCAATAAATTTTAAGGTCATTTGATGATTTCTACAATCGCAAAGCTAGAAATTTACAGTAATCTCTATCGCAACTTGAAATTTATTTTTTGTTATGAAACCTTATGCTGGAATTGTCAAAGAAAAAAGTTTTATGATATGAGAAAGCATCGAAAAACGATTAAATTCTATCCCTGTCAAGCAACTAAATAAATAAAAAGATATGCAATAATAACTCTAATTTAAAATAATTCGAATTTAATAAAATTAAATCTCATTTGTTGCAAGCTTGAAGATATTTGGATAATCAAAGAACGAAAAAACCTTGAATGAACATTTATAAAAAGCACATTATTAACGGTACTTTAAGTTGCTTCACAAAAACATGATTGCTTGATCAAATAGTTTCTATAAAGGATTTGTATGCCATTTTGCAAATCTATGTTGTTACGATCCATAATTTCCTTCTAAGCTTCAAATAAGGATGACTACTAGATATTCAAAGCACGATAATTATAAGCTAACACATTCTTAAAGCTTATCAGCAATATAAGACAAATAATATAAAATCCTTATTAAATGTAAGCATAAAATTTAACAGTATTGAGCTCATCTATCCTTAGACTGAATTCCGGGTGACACCAATTCACGGCTTTTGTGTCTAAGCATTAAAAACATAAATCTGTGTAATTTCACTCTTATCGAGTGACCACAAGATATTAAAATCGTTCTAAAGCTAAATCGAGTTTTAATAATGCGTGACTGGCATTCGGAATTGACATTTTAAAAAAAAATAAATAAAAAAAACCTCAATGTACAAGATTCTATTCACTATGACTATATTCTGAACATTTGTCAGATGGGTTGTGGTGGACTTCCTCTAATAAAATTAGCAAAGCAATATTTCTGACTTTTAAAAAAGTATGCAATTTGAATTTAATATTAGGACTTCGATGAAATTTTCTCACTAGGGGACTCTGCTAAGTTATAAACAAATATATATATGATTGTTCGATGTAAAAGAGTCTGTAAATGATTAAAATGCCATTTTTCAATTCTAAATTGTTACGAACCATAATTTCTATCTAAGCTTCAATTTAGATGATTTGTAGATTTTCAAAGAAGCACGAAAGCATATTTTAAATTTAGTTCTAACAGACTTAATTAAAACATAGAAGTTTGACTTTGACAAGAGATCAAAGCCAATTCGAATTTCTTATGTAAAAATAATATTTTCAAATTTTGCCATTTTTTCAAAATTTAACATAAAATTTCAATTTTACTCATAAATTTAAAGGTCATTTGGTGATTTCTACAATCGTAAAGCTAGAAATTAACACTAATCTCTATCGCAACTTTAAGTTTATTTCTTGTTATGAAACCTTATGCTAGAATTGTCAAAGTAAAAAGTTTATGATATGACAAAGCATCGCAAAAACGATTAAATTCTATCCCTGTCAAGCAACTAAATAAATAAAAAGATATGCAATAATAACTCTAATTTAAAATAATTCGAATTTAATAAAATTAAATCTCATTTGTTGCAAGCTTGAAGATATTTGGATAATCAAAGAACGAAAAAACCTTGAATGAACATTTATAAAAAGCACATTATTAACGGGACTTTAAGTTGCTTCACAAAAACTTGATTGCTTGATCTAATAGTTTCTATAAAGGATTTGTATGCCATTTTGCAAATCTATGATGTAACGAGCCATAATTTCCTTCTAAGCTTCAAATAAGGATGACTACTAGATATTCAAAGCACGATAATTATAAGCTAACACATTCTTAAAGCTTATCAGCGATATAAGACAAATCATTAAAAATGCTTATAAAATTAAAGCATAAAACTTGTTAGTATTGAGCTCATCTATCCTTAGACTGAATTCCGGGTGACGCCAATTCACGGATTTTGTAGCCAAGCATTCAATACAGAGATCTGTGTAGTTTGACGCTTATCGAGTGACCACTAAATGTTCAAATCATTCGTAAGCTTAATCGAGTTTCAATAATCGTGAATTGCATTCGGAATCGACATTTTAAGAACAATAATAAAAATAAATCTCAATTCACCAGATTATATTAACGATGGCTATATTGAGTACATTTGTCAGAGGTCGCGGTGGACTACCTCTCATAAAATTAGCAAAGCAATATTTCTGACTTTTAAAAAAGTATGCAATTTGAATTTAATATTAGGACTTCGATGAAATTTTCTCACTAGGGGACTCTGCTAAGTTATAAACAAATATATATATGATTGTTCGATGTAAAAGAGTCTGTAAATGATTAAAATGCCATTTTTCAATTCTAAATTGTTACGAACCATAATTTCTATCTAAGCTTCAAATTTAGATGATTCGTATATTTTCAAAGAAGCACGAAAGCATATTTTAAATTTAGTTCTTACAGACTTAATTAAAACATAGAAGTTTGACTTTGACGAGAGATCAAAGCCAATTCGAATTTCATATGTAAAAATAAATTCAAATCTGCCATTTTTTCAAAATTTAACATAAAATTTCAATTTAACTCAATAAATTTTAAGGTCATTTGATGATTTCTACAATCGCAAAGCTAGAAATTTACAGTAATCTCTATCGCAACTTGAAATTTATTTTTTGTTATGAAACCTTATGCTGGAATTGTCAAAGAAAAAAGTTTTATGATATGAGAAAGCATCGAAAAACGATTAAATTCTATCCCTGTCAAGCAACTAAATAAATAAAAAGATATGCAATAATAACTCTAATTTAAAATAATTCGAATTTAATAAAATTAAATCTCATTTGTTGCAAGCTTGAAGATATTTGGATAATCAAAGAACGAAAAAACCTTGAATGAACATTTATAAAAAGCACATTATTAACGGGACTTTAAGTTGCTTCACAAAAACTTGATTGCTTGATCTAATAGTTTCTATAAAGGATTTGTATGCCATTTTGCAAATCTATGATGTAACGAGCCATAATTTCCTTCTAAGCTTCAAATAAGGATGACAACTAGATATTCAAAGCACGATAATTATAAGCTAACACATTCTTAAAGCTTATCAGCGATATAAGACAAATCATTAAAAATGCTTATAAAATTAAAGCATAAAACTTGTTAGTATTGAGCTCATCTATCCTTAGGCCGAAATCCGCGTGACGCCAATTCACGGCTTTTGTAGCCAAGCATTCAAAACATAGATCTATGTAGTTTCACGCTTATCAAGTGACCACAAGATGTTCAAATCGTTCGTAAACCTAATCGAGTTTCAATAATCGTGACAGCCATTCGGAATTGACATTTTTAAAAACAAAAATGAAAAGAAACCTCAATTCACCAGATTATATCCACTATGAATGTATTCTGAACATTTGTCAGATGTTGTGGTGGACTACCTCTAATAAAATTTGCAAAGCAATTTTTCTGACTTTTAAAAAGTATGCAATTTGAATTCAATATTAGGACTTCGATGAAACTCTCACTAGGGTTCTTCTCTGCTAAGTATAAACAAATATATATATGATTGTTCGATGTAAAAGAGTCTGTAAATGATTAAAATGCCATTTTTGAATTCTAAATTGTTACGAACCATAATTTCTATCCAAGCTTCAAATTTAGATGATTCGTATATTTTCAAAGAAGCACGAAAGCATATTTTAAATTTAGTTCTTACAGACTTAATTAAAACATAGAAGTTTGACTTTGACAAGAGATCAAAGCCAATTCGAATTTCTTATGTAAAAATAATATTTTCAAATTTTGCCATTTTTTCAAAATTTAACATAAAATTTCAATTTTACTCAATAAATTTAAAGGTCATTTGATGATTTCTACAATCGCAAAGCTAGAAATTTACACTAATCTCTATCACAACTTGAAATTTATTTTTTGTTATGAAACCTTATGCTGGAATTGTCAAAGAAAAAAGTTTTATGATGTGAGAAAGCATCGAAAAATGCATTAAATTCTATCCTTGTCAAGCAACTAAATAAATAAAAAGATATGAATAATAACTCTAATTTAAAATACTTCGAATTTAATAAAATTAAATCTCATTTGTTGCGAGCTTGAAGATATTTGGATAATCAAAGAACGAAAAAACCTTAAATGAACATTTATAAAAAGCACATTATTAACGGGACTTTAAGTTGCTTCACAAAAACTTGATTGCTTGATCTAATAGTTTCTATAAAGGATTTGTATGCCATTTTGCAAATCTATGATGTAACGAGCCATAATTTCCTTCTAAGCTTCAAATAAGGATGACTACTAGATATTCAAAGCACGATAATTATAAGCTAACACATTCTTAAAGCTTATCAGCGATATAAGACAAATCATTAAAAATGCTTATAAAATTAAAGCATAAAACTTGTTAGTATTGAGCTCATCTATCCTTAGGCCGAAATCCGCGTGACGCCAATTCACGGCTTTTGTAGCCAAGCATTCAAAACATAGATCTATGTAGTTTCACGCTTATCAAGTGACCACAAGATGTTCAAATGTTGTGAACCTAATCGAGTTTCAATAATCGTGACAGCCATTCGGAATTGACATTTTTAAAAACAAAAATGAAAAGAAACCTCAATTCACCAGATTATATCCACTATGAATGTATTCTGAACATTTGTCAGATGTTGTGGTGGACTACCTCTAATAAAATTTGCAAAGCAATTTTTCTGACTTTTAAAAAGTATGCAATTTGAATTCAATATTAGGACTTCGATGAAACTCTCACTAGGGTTCTTCTCTGCTAAGTTATAAACAAATTAATATGATTGTTCGATGTAAAAGAGTCTGTAAATGATTAAAATGCCATTTTTCAATTCTAAATTGTTACGAACCATAATATCCATCCAAGCTTCAAATTTAGATGATTCGTATATTTTCAAAGAAGCACGAAAGCATATTTTAAATTTAGTTCTTACAGACTTAATCAAAACATAGAAGTTTGACTTTGACGAGAGATCAAAGCCAATTCGAATTTCTTATGTAAAAATAATATTTTCAAATTTTGCCATTTTTTCAAAATTTAACATAAAATTTCAATTTAACTCAATAAATTTAAAGGTCATTTGATGATTTCTACAATCGCAAAGCTAGAAATTTACACTAATCTCTATCACAACTTGAAATTTATATTTTGTTATGAAACCTTATGCTGGAATTGTCAAAGAAAAAAGTTCTATGATATGAGAAAGCATCGAAAAATGCATTAAATTCTATCCTTGTCAAGCAACTAAATAAATAAAGATATGCAATAATAACTCTAATTTAAAATACTTCGAATTTAATAAAATTAAATCTCATTTGTTGCGAGCTTGAAGATATTTGGATAATCAAAGAACGAAAAAACCTTAAATGAACATTTATAAAAAGCACATTATTAACGGGACTTTAAGTTGCTTCACAAAAACTTGATTGCTTGATCTAATAGTTTCTATAAAGGATTTGTATGCATTTTGCAAATCTATGATGTAACGAGCCATAATTTCCTTCTAAGCTTCAAATAAGGATGACAACTAGATATTCAAAGCACGATAATTATAAGCTAACACATTCTTAAAGCTTATCAGCGATATAAGACAAATCATTAAAAATGCTTATAAAATTAAAGCATAAAACTTGTCAGTATTGAGCTCATCTATCCTTAGACTGAATTCCGGGTGACGCCAATTCACGGATTTTGTAGCCAAGCATTCAATACAGAGATCTGTGTAGTTTGACGCTTATCGAGTGACCACTAAATGTTCAAATCATTCGTAAGCTTAATCGAGTTTCAATAATCGTGAATTGCATTCGGAATCGACATTTTAAGAACAATAATAAAAATAAATCTCAATTCACCAGATTATATTAACGATGGCTATATTGAGTACATTTGTCAGAGGTCGCGGTGGACTACCTCTAATAAAATTAGCAAAGCAATATTTCTGACTTTTAAAAAAGTATGCAATTTGAATTTAATATTAGGACTTCGATGAAATTTTCTCACTAGGGGACTTCTCTGCTAAGTTATAAACAAATATATATATGATTGTTCGATGTAAAAGAGTCTGTAAATGATTAAAATGCCATTTTTGAATTCTAAATTGTTACGAACCATAATTTCTATCCAAGCTTCAAATTTAGATGATTCGTATATTTTCAAAGAAGCACGAAAGCATATTTTAAATTTAGTTCTTACAGACTTAATTAAAACATAGAAGTTTGACTTGACGAGAGATCAAAGCCAATTCGAATTTCTTATGTAAAAATAAATTCAAATCTGCCATTTTTTCAAAATTTAACATAAAATTTCAATTTAACTCAATAAATTTTAAGGTCATTTGATGATTTCTACAATCGCAAAGCTAGAAATTTACACTAATCCCTATCGCAACTTGAAATTTATTTTTTGTTATGAAACCTTATGCTGGAATTGTCAAAGAAAAAAGTTTTATGACATGACAAAGCATCGAAAAACCATTAAATTCTATCCCTGTCAAGCAACTAAATAAATAAAAAGATATGCAATAATAACTCTAATTTAAAATAATTCGAATTTAATAAAATTAAATCTCATTTGTTGCAAGCTTGAAGATATTTGGATAATCAAAGAACGAAAAAACCTTAAATGAACATTTATAAAAAGCACATTATTAACGGGACTTTAAGTTGCTTCACAAAAACTTGATTGCTTGATCTAATAGTTTCTATAAAGGATTTGTATGCCATTTTGCAAATCTATGATGTAACGAGCCATAATTTCCTTCTAAGCTTCAAATAAGGATGACTACTAGATATTCAAAGCACGATAATTATAAGCTAACACATTCTTAAAGCTTATCAGCGATATAAGACAAATCATTAAAAATGCTTATAAAATTAAAGCATAAAACTTGTTAGTATTGAGCTCATCTATCCTTAGGCCGAAATCCGCGTGACGCCAATTCACGGCTTTTGTAGCCAAGCATTCAAAACATAGATCTATGTAGTTTCACGCTTATCAAGTGACCACAAGATGTTCAAATCGTTCGTAAGCTTTTTCGAGTTTCAATAATCGTGAATTGCATTCGGAATCGACATTTTAAGTACAATAATAAAAATAAATCTCAATTCACAAGATTATATTAACGATGGCTATATTCTGAACATTTGTCAGATGGGTTGTGGTGGACTTCCTCTAATAAAATTAGCAAAGCAATATTTCTGACTTTTAAAAAAGTATGCAATTTGAATTTAATATTAGGACTTCGATGAAATTTTCTCACTAGGGGACTCTGCTAAGTTATAAACAAATATATATATGATTGTTCGATGTAAAAGAGTCTGTAAATGATTAAAATGCCATTTTTCAATTCTAAATTGTTACGAACCATAATATCCATCTAAGCTTCAAATTTAGATGATTCGTATATTTTCAAAGAAGCACGAAAGCATATTTTAAATTTAGTTCTTACAGACTTAATCAAAACATAGAAGTTTGACTTTGACGAGAGATCAAAGCCAATTCGAATTTCTTATGTAAAAATAATATTTTCAAATTTTGCCATTTTTTCAAAATTTAACATAAAATTTCAATTTAACTCAATAAATTTAAAGGTCATTTGATGATTTCTACAATCGCAAAGCTAGAAATTTACACTAATCTCTATCACAACTTGAAATTTATTTTTTGTTATGAAACCTTATGCTGGAATTGTCAAAGAAAAAAGTTTTATGATGTGAGAAAGCATCGAAAAATGCATTAAATTCTATCCTTGTCAAGCAACTAAATAAATAAAAAGATATGCAATAATAACTCTAATTTAAAATACTTCGAATTTAATAAAATTAAATCTCATTTGTTGCGAGCTTGAAGATATTTGGATAATCAAAGAACGAAAAAACCTTAAATGAACATTTATAAAAAGCACATTATTAACGGGACTTTAAGTTGCTTCACAAAAACTTGATTGCTTGATCTAATAGTTTCTATAAAGGATTTGTATGCCATTTTGCAAATCTATGATGTAACGAGCCATAATTTCCTTCTAAGCTTCAAATAAGGATGACTACTAGATATTCAAAGCACGATAATTATAAGCTAACACATTCTTAAAGCTTATCAGCGATATAAGACAAATCATTAAAAATGCTTATAAAATTAAAGCATAAAACTTGTTAGTATTGAGCTCATCTATCCTTAGGCCGAAATCCGCGTGACGCCAATTCACGGCTTTTGTAGCCAAGCATTCAAAACATAGATCTATGTAGTTTCACGCTTATCAAGTGACCACAAGATGTTCAAATCGTTTCAAACATAATAAAGTTTTAATAATCGTGCCTGGGATTTGGAACAGACATTTTTAAAAGCAAAAATTAAAAGAAACATCAATTCACCAGATTATATCAGCTATGGCTATATTCTGAACATTTGTCAGATGGGTTGTGGTGGACTTCCTCTAATAAAATTAGCAAAGCAATATTTCTGACTTTTAAAAAAGTATGCAATTTGAATTTAATATTAGGACTTCGATGAAATTTTCTCACTAGGGGACTCTGCTAAGTTATAAACAAATATATATATGATTGTTCGATGTAAAAGAGTCTGTAAATGATTAAAATGCCATTTTTCAATTCTAAATTGTTACGAACCATAATTTCTATCTAAGCTTCAAATTTAGATGATTTGTAGATTTTCAAAGAAGCACGAAAGCATATTTTAAATTTAGTTCTAACAGACTTAATTAAAACATAGAAGTTTGACTTTGACAAGAGATCAAAGCCAATTCGAATTTCTTATGTAAAAATAATATTTTCAAATTTTGCCATTTTTTCAAAATTTAACATAAAATTTCAATTTTACTCATAAATATAAAGGTCATTTGGTGATTTCTACAATCGCAATGCTAGAAATTTACACTAATCTCTTTCGCAAATTGAAGTTTATTTCTTGTTATGAAACCTTATGCTACAATTGTCAAAGTAAAAAGTTTTATGATATGACAAAGCATCGCAAAATGCATATTAAATTCTTTCCTGGTCAGGCAACTAAATAAATAAAAAGATATGCAATAATAACTCTAATTTAAAATACTTCGAATTTAATAAAATTAAATCTCATTTGTTGCGAGCTTGAAGATATTTGGATAATCAAAGAAAGAAAGAACCTTGAATGAACACATTTTAAAAGCACATTATTAATGGGACTTAAGTTGTCTCACATAAACTTAATTGTTTGATCTAATAGTTTCTAAAAAGGATTTGCATCCCACTTTGGAAATCTATATTCTTACGAGGCACAATTTGCTTTTAAACTTCAAATTAAGATGATTTCTAGATATTCAAAGCACGATAATTTTAAGTTAACTCATTTTTTAAGCTTATCAGCAATATAAGATAAAACATGATAAATCCTTATTAAATGCTAGCATAAAATTTGTCAGTATTGAGCTCATCTGTCCAGAGATTGAATTCCGGATTACGCCAATTCACGGCTTTTGTAGCCAAGCATTGAAAACACAGATCTGTGTAGTTTCACGTTTTTCGAGTGACCACAAGATGTTCAAATCGTTTTTAAACTAAATCTAGTTTCAATAATTGGGACTGGCATTAGAATCGACTTTTTTAAAATTAATAATAAAAAGAAACCTCATTCACCAGATTATATCAGCTATGGCTATATTCTGAACATTTGTCAGATGGGTTGTGGTGGACTTCCTCTAATAAAATTAGCAAAGCAATGCTTCTGACTTTTAAAAAAGTATGCAATTTGAATTTAATATTAGGACTTCGATAAAACTCTCTCACTAGGGTACTTCTCTGCTAAGTTATAAACAAAATATATATATGATTGTTCGATGTAAAAGAGTCTGTAAATGATTAAAATGCCATTTTTCAATTCTAAATTGTTACGAACCATAATATCCATCTAAGCTTCAAATTTAGATGATTCGTATATTTTCAAAGAAGCACGAAAGCATATTTTAAATTTAGTTCTTACAGACTTAATCAAAACATAGAAGTTTGACTTTGACGAGAGATCAAAGCCAATTCGAATTTCTTATGTAAAAATAATATTTTCAAATTTTGCCATTTTTTCAAAATTTATCATAAAATTTCAATTTTACTCAATAAATATAAAGGTCATTTGGTGATTTCTACAATCGCAATGCTAGAAATTTACACTAATCTCTTTCGCAAATTGAAGTTTATTTCTTGTTATGAAATCTTATGCTGGAATTGATAAAGGTAAACAAGTTTATGATATGACAAAGCATCGCAAAAACGATTAAATTCTATCCCTGTCAAGCAACTAAATAAATAAAAAGATATGCAATAATAACTCTAATTTAAAATAATTCGAATTTAATAAAATTAAATCTCATTTGTTGCAAGCTTGAAGATATTTGGATAATCAAAGAACGAAAAAACCTTGAATGAACATTTATAAAAAGCACATTATTAACGGTACTTTAAGTTGCTTCACAAAAACATGATTGCTTGATCAAATAGTTTCTATAAAGGATTTGTATGCCATTTTGCAAATCTATGTTGTTACGATCCATAATTTCCTTCTAAGCTTCAAATAAGGATGACTACTAGATATTCAAAGCACGATAATTATAAGCTAACACATTCTTGAAGCTTATCAGCGATATAAGACAAATCATTAAAAATGCTTATAAAATGAAAGCATAAAACTTGTTAGTATTGAGCTCATCTATCCTTAAGCCGAAATCCGCGTGACGCCAATACACGGCTTTTGTAGCCAAGCATTCAAAACATAGATCTGTGTAGTTTCACGCTTATCGAGTGACACAAGATGTTCAAATCGTTCGTAAACTAATCGAGTTTCAATAATCGTGACAGCCATTCGGAATTGACATTTTTAAAAACAAAAATGAAAAGAAACCTCAATTCACCAGATTATATCCACTATGAATGTATTCTGAACATTTGTCAGATGTTGTGGTGGACTACCTCTAATAAAATTTGCAAAGCAATTTTTCTGACTTTTAAAAAGTATGCAATTTGAATTCAATATTAGGACTTCGATGAAACTCTCACTAGGGTTCTTCTCTGCTAAGTTATAACAAATATATATATGATTGTTCGATGTAAAAGAGTCTGTAAATGATTAAAATGCCATTTTTCAATTCTAAATTGTTACGAACCATAATATCCATCTAAGCTTCAAATTTAGATGATTCGTATATTTTCAAAGAAGCACGAAAGCATATTTTAAATTTAGTTCTTACAGACTTAATCAAAACATAGAAGTTTGACTTTGACGAGAGATCAAAGCCAATTCGAATTTCTTATGTAAAAATAATATTTTCAAATTTTGCCATTTTTTCAAAATTTAACATAAAAATTTCAATTTTACTCAATAAATTTTAAGGTCATTTGATGATTTCTACAATCGCAAAGCTAGAAATTTACACTAATGCCTATCGCAACTTGAAGTTTATTTTTTGTTTTGAAACCTTATGCTGGAATTGTCAAAGTAAAAAGTTTTATGACATGACAGAGCATCGCAAAAAGCATTAAATTCTATCCTTGTCAAGCAACTAAATAAATAAAAAGATATGGAATAATAACTCTAATTTAAAATACTTCGAATTTAATAAAATTAAATCTCATTTGTTGCGAGCTTGAAGATATTTGGATAATCAAAGAACGAAAAAACCTTAAATGAACATTTATAAAAAGCACATTATTAACGGGACTTTAAGTTGCTTCACAAAAACTTGATTGCTTGATCTAATAGTTTCTATAAAGGATTTGTATGCCATTTTGCAAATCTATGATGTAACGAGCCATAATTTCCTTCTAAGCTTCAAATAAGGATGACTACTAGATATTCAAAGCACGATAATTATAAGCTAACACATTCTTAAAGCTTATCAGCGATATAAGACAAATCATTAAAAATGCTTATAAAATTAAAGCATAAAACTTGTTAGTATTGAGCTCATCTATCCTTAGGCCGAAATCCGCGTGACGCCAATTCACGGCTTTTGTAGCCAAGCATTCAAAACATAGATCTATGTAGTTTCACGCTTATCAAGTGACCACAAGATGTTCAAATCGTCGTAAACCTAATCGAGTTTCAATAATCGTGACAGCCATTCGGAATTGACATTTTTAAAAACAAAAATGAAAAGAAACCTCAATTCACCAGATTATATCCACTATGAATGTATTCTGAACATTTGTCAGATGTTGTGGTGGACTACCTCTAATAAAATTTGCAAAGCAATTTTTCTGACTTTTAAAAAGTATGCAATTTGAATTCAATATTAGGACTTCGATGAAACTCTCACTAGGGTTCTTCTCTGCTAAGTTATAAACAAATTAATATATGATTGTTCGATGTAAAAGAGTCTGTAAATGATTAAAATGCCATTTTTCAATTCTAAATTGTTACGAACCATAATTTCTATCTAAGCTTCAAATTTAGATGATTTGTAGATTTTCAAAGAAGCACGAAAGCATATTTTAAATTTAGTTCTAACAGACTTAATTAAAACATAGAAGTTTGACTTTGACAAGAGATCAAAGCCAATTCGAATTTCTTATGTAAAAATAATATTTTCAAATTTTGCCATTTTTTCAAAATTTAACATAAAATTTCAATTTAACTCAATAAATTTAAAGGTCATTTGATGATTTCTACAATCGCAAAGCTAGAAATTTACACTAATCTCTATCACAACTTGAAATTTATTTTTTGTTATGAAACCTTATGCTGGAATTGTCAAAGAAAAAAGTTTTATGATGTGAGAAAGCATCGAAAAATGCATTAAATTCTATCCTTGTCAAGCAACTAAATAAATAAAAAGATATGCAATAATAACTCTAATTTAAAATACTTCGAATTTAATAAAATTAAATCTCATTTGTTGCGAGCTTGAAGATATTTGGATAATCAAAGAACGAAAAAACCTTAAATGAACATTTATAAAAAGCACATTATTAACGGGACTTTAAGTTGCTTCACAAAAACTTGATTGCTTGATCTAATAGTTTCTATAAAGGATTTGTATGCCATTTTGCAAATCTATGATGTAACGAGCCATAATTTCCTTCTAAGCTTCAAATAAGGATGACAACTAGATATTCAAAGCACGATAATTATAAGCTAACACATTCTTAAAGCTTATCAGCGATATAAGACAAATCATTAAAAATGCTTATAAAATTAAAGCATAAAACTTGTTAGTATTGAGCTCATCTATCCTTAGGCCGAAATCCGCGTGACGCCAATTCACGGCTTTTGTAGCCAAGCATTCAAAACATAGATCTGTGTAGTTTCACGCTTATTGAGTGACCACAAGATGTTCAAATCGTTCGTAAACTAAATCGAGTTTCAATAATCGTGACTGGCATTCGGAGTTGATATTTTTAAAAACAAAAATAAAAAGAAACCTCAATCCACCAGATTATATTAAATATGACTATATTCTGTACATTTTTCAGAGGTCGCGATAGACTATTTCTAATAAAATTAGCATAACAATCTTTCTGACTTTAAAAAAAGTAAGCAACTTGAATTGATTATTAAGACTTCGATGAATTTTTCTCACTAGGGGACTTCTCTGCTAAGTTATAAACAAATATATATATGATTGTTCGATGTAAAAGAGTCTGTAAATGATTAAAATGCCATTTTTCAATTCTAAATTGTTACGAACCATAATATCCATCTAAGCTTCAAATTTAGATGATTCGTATATTTTCAAAGAAGCACGAAAGCATATTTTAAATTTAGTTCTTACAGACTTAATCAAAACATAGAAGTTTGACTTTGACGAGAGATCAAAGCCAATTCGAATTTCTTATGTAAAAATATAATCAAAATTGCCATTTCTTTCAATATTTATCATAAAATTTCAATTTTTCTCAATAAATTTAAAGGTCATTTGGTGATTTCTACAATCGTAAAGCTAGAAATTAACACTAATCTCTATCGCAACTTTAAGTTTATTTCTTGTTATGAAACCTTATGCTAGAATTGTCAAAGTAAAAAGTTTTATGATATGACAAAGCATCGCAAAAACGATTAAATTCTATCCCTGTCAAGCAACTAAATAAATAAAAAGATATGCAATAATAACTCTAATTTAAAATACTTCGAATTTAATAAAATTAAATCTCATTTGTTGCGAGCTTGAAGATATTTGGATAATCAAAGAACGAAAAAACCTTAAATGAACATTTATAAAAAGCACATTATTAACGGGACTTTAAGTTGCTTCACAAAAACTTGATTGCTTGATCTAATAGTTTCTATAAAGGATTTGTATGCCATTTTGCAAATCTATGATGTAACGAGCCATAATTTCCTTCTAAGCTTCAAATAAGGATGACTACTAGATATTCAAAGCACGATAATTATAAGCTAACACATTCTTGAAGCTTATCAGCGATATAAGACAAATCATTAAAAATGCTTATAAAATGAAAGCATAAACTTGTCAGTATTGAGCTCATCTATCCTTAGACTGAATTCCGGGTGACGCCAATTCACGGATTTTGTAGCCAAGCATTCAATACAGAGATCTGTGTAGTTTGACGCTTATCGAGTGACCACTAAATGTTCAAATCATTCGTAAGCTTAATCGAGTTTCAATAATCGTGAATTGCATTCGGAATCGACATTTTAAGAACAATAATAAAAATAAATCTCAATTCACCAGATTATATTAACGATGGCTATATTCAGAACATTTGTCAGAGGTCGCGGTGGACTACCTCTAATAAAATTAGCAAAGCAATATTTCTGACTTTTAAAAAAGTATGCAATTTGAATTTAATATTAGGACTTCGATGAAATTTTCTCACTAGGGGACTCTGCTAAGTTATAAACAAATATATATATGATTGTTCGATGTAAAAGAGTCTGTAAATGATTAAAATGCCATTTTTCAATTCTAAATTGTTACGAACCATAATATCCATCTAAGCTTCAAATTTGATGATTCGTATATTTTCAAAGAAGCACGAAAGCATATTTTAAATTTAGTTCTTACAGACTTAATCAAAACATAGAAGTTGACTTTGACGAGAGATCAAAGCAAATTCAAATTTCTTATGCAAAAATATAATCAAATTTGCCATTTTTTCAAAATTTAACATAAAAATTTCAATTTTCTCAATAAATTTAAAGGTCATTTGATGATTTCTACAATCGCAAAGCTAGAAATTAACACTAATCCCTATCGCAACTTGAAGTTAATTTCTTGTGATGAAACCTTATGCTGGAATTGTCAAAAAAAAAAGTATTATGACATGACAAAGCATCGCAAAAACCATTAAATTCTATCCCTGTCAAGCAACTAAATAAATAAAAAGATATGCAATAATAACTCTAATTTAAAATAATTCGAATTTAATAAAATTAAATCTCATTTGTTGCAAGCTTGAAGATATTTGGATAATCAAAGAACGAAAAAACCTTGAATGAACATTTATAAAAAGCACATTATTAACGGGACTTTAAGTTGCTTCACAAAAACATGATTGCTTGATCAAATAGTTTCTATAAAGGATTTGTATGCCATTTTGCAAATCTATGATGTAACGAGCCATAATTTCCTTCTAAGCTTCAAATAAGGATGACTACTAGATATTCAAAGCACGATAATTATAAGCTAACACATTCTTAAAGCTTATCAGCGATATAAGACAAATCATTAAAAATGCTTATAAAATGAAAGCATAAAACTTGTCAGTATTGAGCTCATCTATCCTTAAACCGAAATCCGCGTGACGCCAATACACGGATTTTGTAGCCAAGCATTCAAAACAGAGATCTGTGTAGTTTCACGCTTATCGAGTGACCACTAAATGTTCAAATCATTCGTAAGCTTAATCGAGTTTCAATAATCGTGAATTGCATTCGGAATCGACATTTTAAGAACAATAATAAAAATAAATCTCAATTCACCAGATTATATTAACGATGGCTATATTCAGAACATTTGTCAGAGGTCGCGGTGGACTACCTTAATAAAATTAGCAAAGCAATATTTCTGACTTTTAAAAAAGTATGCAATTTGAATTTAATATTAGGACTTCGATGAAATTTTCTCACTAGGGGACTCTGCTAAGTTATAAACAAATATATATATGATTGTTCGATGTAAAAGAGTCTGTAAATGATTAAAATGCCATTTTTCAATTCTAAATTGTTACGAACCATAATATCCATCTAAGCTTCAAATTTAGATGATTCGTATATTTTCAAAGAAGCACGAAAGCATATTTTAAATTTAGTTCTTACAGACTTAATCAAAACATAGAAGTTTGACTTTGACGAGAGATCAAAGCCAATTCGAATTTCTTATGTAAAAATAATATTTTCAAATTTTGCCATTTTTTCAAAATTTATCATAAAATTTCAATTTTACTCAATAAATATAAAGGTCATTTGGTGATTTCTACAATCGCAATGCTAGAAATTTACACTAATCTCTTTCGCAAATTGAAGTTTATTTCTTGTTATGAAACCTTATGCTGGAATTGTCAAAGAAAAAAGTTTTATGACATGACAAAGCATCGAAAAAAGCATTAAATTCTATCCTTGTCAAGCAACTAAATAAATAAAAAGATATGCAATAATAACTCTAATTTAAAATACTTCGAATTTAATAAAATTAAATCTCATTTGTTGCGAGCTTGAAGATATTTGGATAATCAAAGAACGAAAAAACCTTAAATGAACATTTATAAAAAGCACATTATTAACGGGACTTTAAGTTGCTTCACAAAAACTTGATTGCTTGATCTAATAGTTTCTATAAAGGATTTGTATGCCATTTTGCAAATCTATGATGTAACGAGCCATAATTTCCTTCTAAGCTTCAAATAAGGATGACTACTAGATATTCAAAGCACGATAATTATAAGCTAACACATTCTTAAAGCTTATCAGCGATATAAGACAAATCATTAAAAATGCTTATAAAATTAAAGCATAAAACTTGTTAGTATTGAGCTCATCTATCCTTAGGCCGAAATCCGCGTGACGCCAATTCACGGCTTTTGTAGCCAAGCATTCAAAACATAGATCTATGTAGTTTCACGCTTATCAAGTGACCACAAGATGTTCAAATCGTTTCGTAGTTTAAATCGAGTTTCAATAATCATTTCTCGCATATGGAATTGAAATTTTTAAGAACAATAATAAAAATAAATATCAATTCACCAGATTATTATCAGCTATGGCTATATTCTGAACATTTGTCAGATGGGTTGTAGTGGACTTCCTCTAATAAAATTAGCAAAGCAATGTTTCTGACTTTTAAAAAAGTATGCAATTTGAATTTAATATTAGGACTTCGATGAAATTTTCTCACTAGGGGACTCTGCTAAGTTATAAACAAATATATATATGATTGTTCGATGTAAAAGAGTCTGTAAAAATGATTAAAATGCCATTTTTGAATTCTAAATTGTTACGAACCATAATTTCTATCTAAGCTTCAAATTTAGATGATTTGTAGATTTTCAAAGAAGCACGAAAGCATATTTTAAATTTAGTTCTAACAGACTTAATTAAAACATAGAAGTTTGACTTTGACAAGAGATCAAAGCCAATTCGAATTTCTTATGTAAAAATAATATTTTCAAATTTTGCCATTTTTTCAAAATTTAACATAAAATTTCAATTTTTACTCAATAAATATAAAGGTCATTTGGTGATTTCTACAATCGCAATGCTAGAAATTTACACTAATCTCTTTCGCAAATTGAAGTTTATTTCTTGTTATGAAACCTTATGCTACAATTGTCAAAGTAAAAAGTTTTATGATATGACAAAGCATCGCAAAAACGATTAAATTCTATCCCTGTCAAGCAACTAAATAAATAAAAAGATATGCAATAATAACTCTAATTTAAAATAATTCGAATTTAATAAAATTAAATCTCATTTGTTGCAAGCTTGAAGATATTTGGATAATCAAAGAACGAAAAAACCTTGAATGAACATTTATAAAAAGCACATTATTAACGGACTTTAAGTTGCTTCACAAAAACATGATTGCTTGATCAAATAGTTTCTATAAAGGATTTGTATGCCATTTTGCAAATCTATGTTGTTACGATCCATAATTTCCTTCTAAGCTTCAAATAAGGATGACTTCTAGATATTCAAAGCACGATAATTTTAAGTTAACACATTCTTAAAGCTTATCAGCAATATAAGACAAATCTTGATAAATCCTAATTAAATGCTAGCATAAAATTTGTCAGTATTGAGCTCATCTGTCCAGAGATTGAATTCCGGATGACGCCAATTCATGGCTTTTGTAGTTAAGCATTGAAAACACAGATCTATGTAGTTTCACGTTTTTCGAGTGACCACAAGATGTTCAAATCGTTTTTAAACTAAATCGAGTTTCAATAATTGTGACTGGCATTAGAATCGACCTTTTTAAAAACAATAATAAAAAGAAACCTCAATTCACTTGATAATATTAATTATGACTATATTCTGTACATTTGTCTGAGGCCGTGGTGGACTACCTCTTAATAAAAAATTAGCAAAGCAATGTTTCTGACTTTTAAAAAAGTATGCAATTTGAATTTAATATTAGGACTTCGATGAAATTTTCTCACTAGGGGACTCTGCTAAGTTATAAACAAATATATATATGATTGTTCGATGTAAAAGAGTCTGAAATGATTAAAATGCCATTTTTCAATTCTAAATTGTTACGAACCATAATATCCATCTAAGCTTCAAATTTAGATGATTCGTATATTTTCAAAGAAGCACGAAAGCATATTTTAAATTTAGTTCTTACAGACTTAATCAAAACATAGAAGTTTGACTTTGACGAGAGATCAAAGCCAATTCGAATTTCTTATGTAAAAATAATATTTTCAAATTTTGCCATTTTTTCAAAATTTAACATAAAAATTTCAATTTTACTCAATAAATTTTAAGGTCATTTGATGATTTCTACAATCGCAAAGCTAGAAATTTACACTAATGCCTATCGCAACTTGAAGTTTATTTTTTGTTTTGAAACCTTATGCTGGAATTGTCAAAGTAAAAAGTTTTATGACATGACAGAGCATCGCAAAAAGCATTAAATTCTATCCTTGTCAAGCAACTAAATAAATAAAAAAGATATGCAATAATAACTCTAATTTAAAATACTTCGAATTTAATAAAATTAAATCTCATTTGTTGCGAGCTTGAAGATATTTGGATAATCAAAGAACGAAAAAACCTTAAATGAACATTTATAAAAAGCACATTATTTAACGGGACTTTAAGTTGCTTCACAAAAACTTGATTGCTTGATCTAATAGTTTCTATAAAGGATTTGTATGCCATTTTGCAAATCTATGATGTAACGAGCCATAATTTCCTTCTAAGCTTCAAATAAGGATGACTACTAGATATTCAAAGCACGATAATTATAAGCTAACACATTCTTAAAGCTTATCAGCGATATAAGACAAATCATTAAAAATGCTTATAAAATTAAAGCATAAAACTTGTTAGTATTGAGCTCATCTATCCTTAGGCCGAAATCCGCGTGACGCCAATTCACGGCTTTTGTAGCCAAGCATTCAAAACATAGATCTATGTAGTTTCACGCTTATCAAGTGACCACAAGATGTTCAAATCGGTTCGTAAACCTAATCGAGTTTCAATAATCGTGACAGCCATTCGGAATTGACATTTTTAAAAACAAAAATGAAAAGAAACCTCAATTCACCAGATTATATCCACTATGAATGTATTCTGAACATTTGTCAGATGTTGTGGTGGACTACCTCTAATAAAATTTGCAAAGCAATTTTTCTGACTTTTAAAAAGTATGCAATTTGAATTCAATATTAGGACTTCGATGAAACTCTCACTAGGGTTCTTCTCTGCTAAGTTATAAACAAATTAATATAATGATTGTTCGATGTAAAAGAGTCTGTAAATGATTAAAATGCCATTTTTCAATTCTAAATTGTTACGAACCATAATATCCATCTAAGCTTCAAATTTAGATGATTCGTATATTTTCAAAGAAGCACGAAAGCATATTTTAAATTTAGTTCTTACAGACTTAATCAAAACATAGAAGTTTGACTTTGACGAGAGATCAAAGCCAATTCGAATTTCTTATGTAAAAATAATATTTTCAAATTTTGCCATTTTTTCAAAATTTAACATAAAATTTCAATTTAACTCAATAAATTTAAAGGTCATTTGATGATTTCTACAATCGCAAAGCTAGAAATTTACACTAATCTCTATCACAACTTGAAATTTATTTTTTGTTATGAAACCTTATGCTGGAATTGTCAAAGAAAAAAGTTTTATGATGTGAGAAAGCATCGAAAAATGCATTAAATTCTATCCTTGTCAAGCAACTAAATAAATAAAAAGATATGCAATAATAACTCTAATTTAAAATACTTCGAATTTAATAAAATTAAATCTCAATGGTTGCAAGTTTGAAGATATTTGTTATTAAAAGAACGAAAAAACCTTGAGTGAACACATTTTAAAAGCACATTATTAATAGGACTTTAAGTTGTTTAACATAAACTTAATTGTTTGATCTAATAGTTTCTATAAAATGATTAGAATGCAGTTTTGCAAACCTATATACTTACGAGCTACAATTTCCTTCTAAGCTTCAAATTTAGATAATTTCTAGATTTTTAAAGCACGATAATTTTAAGGAAACACATTCTAAAAGCTAATCAGCAATATATGACAAATCATTAAAAATCCTTATAAATTTTAATCATAAAATTTGTCAGTATTGAGCTCATCTATCCTTAGATTGAAATTCCGGGTGACGCCAATTAACGGCATTTGTAGCTAAACATTCAAAACATAGATCTGTGTAGTTTCACGCTTATCTAGTGACAACAAGATGTTCAAATCGTTCGTAAATTAAATCGAGTTTAAATAATCATTTCTCGCATTTGGAATTGACATTTTTAAGAACAATAATAAAAATAAATTTCAATTCACCAGATTATATGCAG
>ARYC01011084.1:0-14914 GCA_000711775.1 Oxytricha trifallax
TGACCTACCTATCGATACAGTAGACTTTATTAAAAGCTCAGCGAAGAGAGTAGATAATTAATTGGCTTAAAAGTGTGCTAAAGAAGGGAGAGTGAATGTATATAAATAAGTTATAGAGTTAAGTTAATGAATATTTAAGTCACATTTAAAACTCTTTCGTGAGAGCTGGCTTCTCTTTCTTTTCATATACTTCTTGCTTCCCTCCTCCTAAGTTTCTTCTCTTGCTGCCAGTTACAGAATCTATGTTCATTGACTCTGGCGGCTAAATATTTGAATAAAGTCTCTTGCTAACTTCATATTTCGTCTGGGACTTTCGCTCTCTGTGAAGCTTGCTCTATTCCTTCATCAAAAGGATGCCAGTACCAGATTTTTCTAAAGAGTTAAGCTACAAATCTTACTTGAAATATAAGGGTGCTTCTGCAGCTCTGATAGCCAGCTCTCACTTATTGATCTCTTGTTTGTCCTTATCTTCTGAAGAGATGCTGTACCTTTTCTTATTAGATTCTTGGATAATTTCTTTCAAGTAATCACCTTTGATTGTTGCAAGTATGCCAAAGAAATAGTTTCTTTCAGGTAGTTTATTTGACAACTGCTTTTTAGTAGGCAGTTACAGCGAAACCTCTGGGTCGTTCATAGCATCATCATATAAGTTAGTCACTGAGATTTCTGGATAGTTTGGAATCTCTGCAAACTTCATATATTAAGTTTTCAAAGCTTCTTCACTTCGCAGAGTATCGCCCTTAGAAATGAAATTTTGGTACCTTCCATCGTTGGCAAGAACAAACCAACTATATAACCAAATTGAGTTACTATAAGTTCATTACCTTGCTGCACCAGGTAGCGGTGCAAATACTCCTTGCTTCTAAACCTCTGAATCAATTCTTGTGCTTGCACTCTTTTCATTGCATCATTCATTGACTCCATCTTGTTTACAGATCTTGAAATGATATTCAAATTTAAGTTTATTGATTTCAATTATATACCTCTGTAAAACTTACTATTAAATATGGGCATCCTATAGAAGGTCAACCTTTTAGCAGGATATGGAGAAGGTTTTGAGAACTTGTTTCAAACTTGAGAGATCGATATCAATTTCTACTGTTATAGTTCCATATTTTTAAATTTAAATTGGTACGTACTTAATTAGGAGCAGCTCCTAAAATGCTAGTACTTTATTAAGAGCATTAATTAAAGCTAGTACTTAATTAGGAGCACCCTAATTTTAATCATAAAATCACAAAATATCTCCTAAAGTAGTATGTACTTAATTAGGTTCCCCTCCTAAATCGGTAAGTACTATAATCAACTTATTATTGAAAGTAAAAATGGTTAATTCCTCACCCATATTTAGAGCTGGATCGTCTCTTACACTCATAATTCTTCTCTAATACTCAAAGCATTTCCCTTGAAACTTGTAGGCTTGCAATGCTCTCATATAAGCTCTCAGTTATAGAGGCAGTTTTATAATTTTAATTCAAATTTAAATATGAGTGCTAACATATTAAGAAAACAACAGCACTTCCATCAAACTAAATAAGACTTACCTTTGGCGTCAATAAAAAGTGTGATAGCTGTGAGATGCACTCTCATAAGGAACTACCAGAGCTATCACTTGAGGTCTCTGTTATTAAAATAGAAATTAATAATAGAAAATAAATGGCAAACAAGTGTGTAGGAGACAGAGAGGAGAAGAAAGGTATTAATGATATTCTTATACAAACTGAAGAAGCTGAAGTATACTTTTGTGAGCTGTGTGAGAAAGATTTCGCTCATATATCAAGCTGGTATAGACATATGAAGGAGCATAGAGAAGCCAAGCCTACTGTATACTTAAAGCACGACAAAATCGATGGGAAGTATGATTGCTTTGAGTGCCATAAGTAGTACTCTCATACAAGAGACTTGAAGAAACATCTTTTAAAAGCTCACAAAAAAACATAGAAATTGAAAAACATAAAGTTGAGTTGAAGCTTCTGAACAAAAGAAAATCGAGGGAATATTCTAAAGCGGTAGTGCCTGAATAAGCTAGTGAGTTAGAGTACGTAAAGAAGGCGCGTAACCAACTAACCTCTGAAATCACAAAAATCATGATCAAAATTCAATACAAGAAAATACCAGTTCTTGCGTAGATAGATTTAGAAACTTCTCTTTAAAGTTATCTTATTCTAGAGGACTCCTTTGATAAGAAAGTTATCAATGATCATCAAAACGTATACAAGGTGTATCCCTTCAACTATCTTTTAAGTGATGATAAATATTAGATGGAGTTTACAAATGAGTATCAAGTACTCACTCAAGCAAAGTTTAAAGAGTGTAGTTACTTAATCAAGCTAGATGCTGTTCTCCTTGCCAAGGATCATGTTGCTTTCTGACTTCCACTCTATGAAATGACTCTAAGAGATTTCATAACAGATCAAAGGAATCATAATAACTTGGATAAATAGCAACTCAGACCATACAAGGCATTAAAGAGCTTCACAAGTTAGGGTTTGTTCACAGATATTTAAAGCCAGAAAATATTATGATAAACTTTTCCAGTAAGAGTAGCAATAATCGATTTCAACAGAGCCTAAAGAGTGGAAGTCTCAAGTCTTGGAACTGTAATGGGAACTCAAGGCTATTATCCAAAAAGAGAAGACTGGAGAGATGGTGACTTTTAGTGGGATGTATGGGCTTTAGCAGCAATAATAATAGAGTCCGAAATGCCTCGCAACGATTACTACTCTACAAGGTGCGAGAAAGATGCTAAGAAAGAATCAAGTAGTTTATAGACAAAACCAGAGTATCTCAATCAATAAAACATATGGCAGAATCAATAATAATTAAACTAAACTCAAGATCAGGCATATCAATAGAGCAGATAGAGTTTTGTTAAGTAAGATAAACTTCAGACCTCTCCCACATGATCCAAAAGTGCATCTTGAGTGATTATATTAAATACATTTACTATAAATTTCACATTAAAACTATTAATTTCCCCAACCCCTAACAAATTCCCTACAAATCAAAGCACTTATAAACCTCATTAAAGGGTTTTGGGGTTTGATTCTTTGAATATAAGTTTGTTGTCAAGTGCTTAGATTCTGAGTGTAAAATTGTTTTCTTTTAAGGCTATTTGTTTTTATAGCCTTGTGGTGAGGAGTTGAATTATGTCCGACTTTTTAAAGTAGGCATGTTTTTTAAGACATTTTAAATGGATCTTCACTCTGTTAGTGAATTCTTCTGATTGGTAGTGAATCTTAATGCAGGACTTCTAAACTAAGAATTTTAGAATTTAGTGAAAAGATTAAATTAAAATTAACTTTCGTTAGAGATATAAATCTACTTGTCTCATGCATTGACTTAGAAAATCTTACTCATTTGAGAACCAAGTTTTTCATTTCCTTAGATTCAAGCTCAAATCCAACCCAGCCTGGTCTTCTATTATTCCATCTAGCATACACGTCTAAAAAGTGACCTCCTGGACAAAACTCCTCACTCATTTCGTAAATCTTTTTTGGCTTTTAAGACCCTAATTTTCTTAAATAAATGAAGGCATTCTTTATTTTTTAGAAATTGAATCTTGCTTCTAAATATGCCATGTCACCTTTCATGCCCACAATACACTCTTCTTTGCAATGCTGAAAAACTCTACCAAGTTCACTAATTAAATCTTCTCCATTATCTGATTTAAGCCAATTCACTGTTGTCACTATTTTGTATCCCCTTCTTTTTAAATAAGTTTCACATAACTTTTTCTTCGCATTAGTTGACCATAAAAATACGAAACCTATATCTTGTACCATTTCTATGGGTACAGACATTATCTCCTCATCTGTCATTGTGTCGTATCCTAAGTTGAAACAAGTATCTGGATGGGGTGGGTCTGACATTATTACATCAAATAGTTAGCCATTAAACTTTTGTTTAGCCCAATTTCTGAGATTAACCCATTCCTCCTTATCTCTTACATCAACTTAGAAAGCATCAATTTCTGCATCATTATGTCCTTTTTGCTTTTGATGAAAAACTAAGTCTGCTTTCCAAGTATATCTTTTAGAGCAGCTGCACATAAAAGGCTTCACAGATTTGATGATCTCAGATTATTTCTTGTGATGTTTGGCAAAATGATGGTATACTGCACTTGGAGTGTCCTCTTTGTACTTTTCTTTGCATGATTTGTAGTGAGGGCACTTATATTTGCCGTCTCTTCCTTGCTTGACCTTTTCTCTTTTTTTGATTTCTCTTTTATTTTGCATGAGCTATTATCAATAATTATTATAAGTATTATTTCAAAGTCCCCCCCAATATAAAAAATAAATTCTTACAATTTAAATATTCCTTCGAGATTCCGGAAAACAAAAGCGGGGATTCCTGAAATTCGGTCGCAATTTTATTCTTATACTATGGGGAGATTCCTTAAAAGTTCTAGGTCGATTCCATGTTTAATTTGTTTAGTTTAATTAAAATATATAATATAAATAAAATCTAATTTTAATCTAATTAAACAACTTATACGAAAGAATCAATTAAAAGTTTTATATTTAACTTTGGTCAATTTGTATTAATTGTATAGAAGGCTTTAAACCCTAACAACTAAAGATCAAAGTTATTGAAAAAACCTAGTGAAAAATTTGAGATTAATAAAATTTTAATAATCATAAATCTTTGAAATGTAGAAAGAACAAAGAAAAGTAAAATCTAATTTTCTAATTTTTATATTCTGTATATTTATAAAAAATTATAATTAAACCTAATAGATTAAAAATAATAAGTTAATTAAGTTCTTCTAATTAATTTCTTATAATTATTAGTTAGTTGAAATCAAGTCGAAGAATTAGTTCAGAATATAAACTTAATCATAATTAAATTCAATACTCTAATAAATGAAGTGCAGCGGAAGCAAATTTTAATCAGCTATAAAAGCAGTGCTTAATCCATGTGAAATCTTTTGATTAGATTGAATTCATTAAATAGCAAATATATTCCTCTCTAGAGAAAGAATCTGTAGATTATTTAGTTTTTCTTGATAATTGCAAAGACTTTTTCTACAGGAGCTAGATTGAACTAATTAGGACCGAGATACATGACTGAAAGATTGAACAGCCTGAACATTTACACAACAATTACACTTTTGTGAAATGTTGCATTATCCAAAATTAGAATTACTTTTTCCCTCCAATTAGGAATTTCATTGTCGAGGTATTGGATTAACTAGAGGATGAAAAATATAAAAGTTGAACTATTATTTTTTCCAACATTTATACTATATGCTAATCAGCCATCGCTGAATGCAGGAGCTATTATGTTGACATTGAACATTCTAACCAATTTGTCATTACAGTTTCTTACTCCTTTTAAGCTCCAGGATTTTCTTAGGCATGACTAATTTTGCAAGCTACTTTCATTATGTTTATTAGTAATTTCCCTTAACTCATTGAGTCAATATAATGCATTGCTGCAAGTTTTTTTTGGGCTCTATTATTTGCATTCAGGATTATTCGCTCTCACATCAATTTAGTAAACTTTCTTAAATCTCATTCCAAATTCATTTTTTAAGATTTTTAGTATAATTGATGAAGACACTGAGACTTAATATCTTAAGCTTAGCGTTTCTTGAACTTACTTAATTGATTTAGTCTGAGATTTATTTTTTTTAGCTTTTTCTATAAACCATTTAACATGTTTAATTAATTTTTATCATTTATACAACTTTGTATGGCTTTCTTATTCTGGTTTTAAACTTTAAGCTGTGATTATTTTATTTAGTTTAAACATACTAATTTTAAATCTTTGCGTCAATTATGCTTTTGAACATCCTTGATTTAAGTAAAGTTCTTTTATTAATTTGTCTTAATTGACTCTTTTAGTTTGTTTTTTATTACTTTAAGTCCAGATTTTCTAAATAAAATTTATAAATAATTGCTAGATGTAAGAATAAATTTAACTATTACCTTTCTTGCGAGCACGATTTCTTGAGTTTCTAATTGACCCTAGCTTTTATTGGCATCATTATTTATTTTTGAAATTCAAATTTATTCATATTTGTCTTATAAAGTGACCTTTTTTCCTTATAGTTTTAATATCTTCTCTTCGTATTTAGTAATTCAATCTAATGTTAAAGCAACTTTTGTCAAGTTATCATTAATAGACTAACTAAGCATTCTTTTTGGGTCCAGTATTAATGAGGTTCATAAAATATTGTTCACATTTTTTTTAATTTTTTGTTCAAGATTAGAAATTCCTGAATGTGTTAGTTTAATTAAGTTTATGCTAATCGAGGTTTCTTAGCCATTAATTACTAAAGTAGAAGTCTTACATATAATCTTCCTCTTAAGATGAATCCTCACTGGCAAAGTCTCTGTACTATGAGGCGTCCAATTCATCCTAATTGATATCGGAATTGTTTAATTCTCTATAAAATTTTCTAATGTCTATTTGTCTTAGTTTTGGCTTTAAACTTTAATCCATCTGTCTTGTTATAGTTTTTTAATTTTGCAGCAAAGTGATTTCTTTATAGAAGAATCAATTGTTTTAAAAAATACTTACATATTTGATTAAAATTAGTAATTTATTATTATTTAATTAATCTACTAATTAATAAGCCTGTCCTTTTTAGCTTAATTGTATTCTAACTTGTTTGGAAAAAAACTAGGCAATTCATGTAAGTTAAGTCTAATCAAAGATTGGAAATAAGAAAGAATTATATGACTTTTTAACTCAGGAGGGAGGGGCTTATCTACCTAAGATAAATTGCTCAAATATATACATTTTTAAAAGCATCTTAAGAGGGGAAAAAGAGTTAAGATTCTAGTTAATAATTTTGGATAGTATTTAAAACGAGGTGATGTCATTGTATCTGCTGTTCCTTAAATAGAGGGACTTACAGCAGACGACTTTCTTTAATACGCAGAGAATAAGCCATAATTACTAAAGTTTTTGCCAGATCAATGTGATTGGTTCAACTTGGATAAAAAGTAGATTACAGATGTACTGCTTTCACTCGATCCAGATGGAGTGAATGTAATGATACAAAATGCAAAATAACAAAGAAGAATTAGACTAGATAGCTCCTAAAATAGCATAGTGCATATGAAGTCAGTTTGCAGAAGCCCTAAACAACTCCATAACATTCAGCGGTAAGCATCTAATTGAATAATCGTTGTACTAGTAAATAAAGGAAGGTCTGAACATTTATTAAAGTAAAGCACCAAAAGAAAATCAAGGCCATCAGAATAAGAGGAGTCTAAACAAAATTTCCTCATAATCAAAATCCAAACACAAGATTATGGACTAAAATAAAAGGTAAGGGACGAAATGAACTAGATGAAAAATTAAATTGACGACCTCATCAATTATAAGTAGCTTGTGATGCACCTTCATGAAGGAGGCGTCATGACTAGGAGGGGAATCCTCTCAACAATATACCTAGTTAATAGGATAATAATTTTATGATATGAAGTGATTAATTAAAGTTCTTAAAATTTAATTTACTTGAGTAAAACTTATTATTTTAAACTTTAAAATATTTCATTAACTCATCATTTAATAATGATGGGTGAACTTTTTATATTTCCTAATGAAAACAAAATAGTATCTGTATAAATTTTTTATTAATAATTTTACATTTATATCTCAATTACCCCTTATCGACTTTTGCCTAAATACTTTTATCAACTTAGTTTTATTCGATATAGTAGGGATTTTAAATTTATGAACTTAAAAGGGGTTTTTAGGGGAATTATATTAATGAAACTTGAATTATTTATTGAAAATGATCCAAACCTTCAAAATGCATCGTACTCATGATAAATCAGACTGTGACTTAAAAATAATAGTTTCATTTATGGATTTCACAAAACAAACAATAGCATAAAAGGGAGTTGGATTTAAAAATATTTTGAAACTTTTTGTTATTGTTTGTTATAGTTTGTAATACTTTGTTAGAAGTTTTGATAGTTTGTTTTAGTTAAAATAAAAATAATTCACAATTGTTTATTAATTAAGTTTCAATATAAACTTTTTAATAGAATCATAATAAAATTCTTAATATAACAATTAGTAAAATTCTAGAATTAAAGAATTATCAAAATTAAGTTTTATAAGTAATTTGTAGAAATACATATTATTCATTAATCACAATAAAATATATACTCAAGGCATATACCATGTAAAACTCTAAAATAATAATTATCTATAAAATTAAATAATTTTGAAGAAAAATAGCTATGTTTACAAGTAACTACATTACTTTATCATTTTTATATTAATGTTATTTGATAAGTATAAGTTGTATTTATACCATAGTTAAAGTTAAGATTAGATAAGTTAATTATTTATAGTTATGACTAAAGTAAATTTTATAAAAAAATGAATGTAGTTTTACAGTTATTTCTGTTCTACTTATATTTCTGATTTTGAATCATGAATTATTGATAATTTATATAGTTAAGATGTTTGAATTAATGATTGCTATTTTTAAAATAATGATTATCAGAATTATTAAAAATCAATTAACTTTTTAAATTATCGGAAAAATATTATATGTAATCATTAGTTAATTTATTATGATTGAGCAACTCTTAATTTGTTAATGATATAGACATTAATGTATATGAAAATATAATGTTTCACTAAAGTGAGGCAAAAGTAGAAAAAATTTCTTACTTTTGCCCCACTTTTACCAACTAATTCACAATATAGACTTGCTTTCAATAATTGATTATAAAATTTATAAAATATAAATGAATACTATAGTTCATTAATTTATTTCTACAATTTGAATATTCAAACAAATTTTGATAAATGCTTAACTCTGATTAATCTACTAAAAATAATTGTTGCCAAAATTAGTAACTACAACAATTATTTAAGCTTGCGAAAATTTAAACTATCACACTTAAAATCATGAGTAAAAAAAAAGTAAAGTAGAATATCTTTAAAGAAAAGTAGAGTTAGTAAAGCAATTCCGATCAAGAAGCATCGAACTATACAGCTGAATTTTTCAATTAAGAATAATTAACAGAACTTAAAAATGAAGAATAAAAGACCAAGATTTTGTAATTTCTGAAATAACAAAACATTTTAGGGAAAAAAACTTATAAGGATGTCAAAATCTAACTTTAAAAAAATTCTAAAAAGAGGTTTTAAAAGTCCATAGGAATTGGTTGATTACAACCTTAAATTCAAGAAAAAGTGAAAGTACATGAAATACTCCCTAAAAATAAATTAATCAAAAATAGGCTTAGAAATAGCAAGGGAAAAAGTTAAGCATAGAAAAGAAACCTAAATCACTTTAATTAAGCGACGATTCAATTTCAAAGATTTCTTAAGATTAAAGTAAAAGTGATAAAAAGCCTAATTCTGGACTCCGATCATTAGATTCTTAATAGATGCTTACTAGCTCAGAAAATTTTGAGACAGAGTCTGACTCCACTTTCCCAGAATTAAATTAAATTGAGCGCGTAATAAGCAAGTAATTTACAGGCTTGACAAATGATGCAATGGCAGAACTGAAACAATAGTTATTTAGTCAAGTCCCAGAAATTTTAGACAGTAAACTCAATGAAAAGTTGAGTTAACAAAACTAAAATAACATTGATCAAATTTAGAACTTATAGGATAAAATAAATCAGATAGATATCTAAATGATATAGCAACTAGTAAATGAAGGAAAAGATGATATATAAAATGCCTTCTAGATTTTAGTTAACGAAATTAAAATTTTATCACCCACAATTGGAATTGTATCTCAAGAAGCTTTGGCCGCTCATGTAAGAAGGTTTACAGCGTTGTATAACAATCTAAAAAAGCTAATTGATGAAAATCAAGTTCAATTTGCAAGTTTGAAAGAAAATTAGAGCAAAATTGACAGCCAAATATCTCAAAAACATAAAATAATCGAGAATCAGCAAAAGAATTTGTAACTAAATCCCTAAAGTATAATAGAGTAAGTAAATAAAATTTGCACTGAGCACTTAAAATAAATGAATAATAACTTTGATGCAGTTAATGATAACATGAAGTAACTTAATAGGAGATTAACTACTATTGAGAAAGCAGCTCTAAAAAGTGACATAGAATAATTTACTAATGAGAAGAATTAAAATATTGAATAGCAAAGAATAAGACAAAATGAATAATAATAAAGTATTAATAATTAACATTAAATGCCTGATTAATAAGTAGTTTAAACTATATAAAGATACAATGCTCATAATCAATCTTTCAAGTTTGTAGAAATTTCTGGAAACCATTTTCTGTTTGACAATTTAACAAAGAAATTTTTATTGATATAAGAAAATAACTATATGTAATTACTAATTGTATAACTTAATCTATATACTTCCTTACTTTAATTTACTCAAAATATTTGAACCTGCTTATTTGTTATGACTATGGGGTTTTGGGGTTTAGTTTGTCTCTGTGTTTTTCATTATGATTAAGGCGAAAAGTCTGATCATATTTAGTGTTTCTTGTGTCGTAGCTGATCCTGCTTCGACTTTGATTTTGGTCTTCAGGTTGGCATCTAATTCAATGTATATTCCATTTGCTGTTGCTTAGTCTAGGGGTGAGAAAACTAATAAAGCATTGGCGAACTAGTTGATAGTTTTGAAGTGCTCTGTGCAAGCACATGAGGTCCATATTGAGATGCAGGCCTCTCTATTGTCTAGTCTATCTTAGAGTTCAGCTTTAGTAATTTGTTATTACATATATAGTAAGTCTTCTTTTATAATTAATTATTATTAATTAATAATAATAATTAATATTAATAATAAGATCACATTGAGGTCTTTGGGGACCCCCGATCTAAGTTGCTTTTTAGTGCAAATAAGGGTCTAGCCCTGTTAGTTAGTTGGAGATTTACTCCTTTATACTGAGCTTTCATCTTCTTCTGTTGTTTCTTCTTTTTCCTCCTCTTGGTTTTCCTTTTCCTTTGTTTCTTCTTTTGCTATTTCCTCTTCTTTTTCCACCTCTTCTTGGTCCTGAATGTAGGATTTGGACTGTTGTCTTTAAATTTGAAGAAAGTTTCAAAGTGTTTGACGTTGATTGAAAATTTTAGTTGTTTTGAAGCGATGTAGTCCTTGCATCTTGTTGTGATGAGTTAGACGAAGTCGCTTTTCATGAAGTAGGAGTGCTTTTGTAGGCATTTCACAAAGATTTCTACTTTGTTCAGGTGTTCATGATAGTCTGCTGTGACTGAGATGCAGCTCAGTTCATTGGCTGTGGTGTTTTTAATAGAATCATTACTAAAAGTCTGAAAAATCTGACTAGTGAGATATCTGTTACCTTCATTTGGCCTGTGTCTTTTTTTATATCGGCTTTAAGCTGATCGTCGCTTTTGTTGATCCAGTCTAGTAGAGTTTCTTTAGTTAAATTCTTTATCATGGCATTGATAAAGTTGGAGAATTGTTATATGTGATTGTAGATAGTTGAATTTATGGTACTTAGCCAGATTGAAATGCAGGACTCTCTAGTGTCAAATCTATTGATGAGTTCTTTAGTGATGGTCTGCATAGCTTTAAAGTTATTTACTTATTGATTATAACTTTAAAATTAATCATTACTATTTAATAGTAATTTTTAAGGCTCAACCTTTAATTATTAATTTGCTATTTAGTACCCCCTGTTACCGATGACGTATTTGACGTTTGCATCTTCGCAAATTTTTCGGTAGTGATTCTTTAGTCCTTCTGAAAATTCAGACTGACTGTCTATGTAGTAGGTATGGCGACTGGAGTCTTCTTCAGATGACTCATCTTTGTCAAAGGCATCGTACTCTTGTTATTCTTCGACTGAACTTCAGTCTTCTTAATTATCTGAGTAGAGTACTTTTTTTGTTATGAGTCTACTGTTTCTATTAGAATCGTTGAGGCTATTTTCATATTCTCTGAACTTTTTCTCAAAGTCTTCGAGTTCTTTTTGGTGTTAACTGTCTCTGATTATATAGTTGTCAGATGACAGTGGGGGTGCTTCTTGTTTTTCCTCCAATAAAGGTGGGGGGCTGAATCTTAATTTTGGACTTCTTCAGTTTTTGATTGTGGTCTGATAAATTTGTTGTTAATTGATATCAGTCTTAGCATTTGAAAGAGTTATTATGTCCAAAGCTAAACTTAGTCGTCCTTGTTCTCCGTGGCGTATTATAATTTGGTTAAGTGTATTTGGAATTGGTTGTGTGTGGGGTAACATTTTCTTACTAATTTTCTAGAAATAAACGTTAGAATTTCGAGTATGTGTAGCCCCCATTGATCTTTGTTTATTTTTGTGATGTCGATTGTATATTATGCAAGGTGATGTGTTTAATTATTTTCTACATCTCTTTGTATTTCGCTCAGTATACCCATTCTGTGTTTTTTATTTAATATTATTAATTAATAGTTGGATAATAAAATATTAATTAATTATTTGTTATTTAGTACTAATTTATCTTAAGTGCGTCACCGTGATTTTTAATCAAATCGTCAAGTACATCATCACTTAAATTGAGTAGGTCTTTATAGTACTACCTAGTCCCTTCTGGAGGAGGGGATTAAAGATGGCGTTCTGAACCCAGGAGAGTTTGTTTTATTGAGTCTTCACTGTAGGATTCATCGCTATATATTTATCTGTTGTCGTCGCTCCAGTTAGAGTCATCATCATCTTCGTAGATAATTTTCTTTTCTATCTTTTTGGGAACTTTGACTAAATGTTCTCTTTTTGGGTGGTAAGGTTAACTCCAAATGTCAAGGTTCGGGGCCAGGTTTTTTGGGACTATATAGTCCTGAGTTGTCTTTTGTGTGAAGAGGGGGCTTGGTGCAGGTATGTTTTCTGTTGATTTAAGAGTTGAACCTCTTTCTGAATCAGTTTGAGGTTTAATAAACTTGTTGTTAACTCTTAGTAGTCTGAGAAGTTAGTAGGTTTGCATGATCCATAGTTAGTGGTTGGAATCTTCGTTTTCAGGTAGGTACTAAAGTTTATTGAGTTCTATTTAGTACTGGTTGATATGTTCATGTCCTTTCCTGATGATTCTTTTGATAATGAAAGTTATAGCTTCTAGAATGTATAGTCACCATTGTTCTTTGTTGTTTCTGATGATCTTTGTTGTTAAGTGAGCTAGCTGAGTGTATTTTTTGTTTTCAGCTAAAGTGTATATCAGATCTCCATCTGTTGCGCTTAGTATACCCATTCTGTGTTTGTGATTTTTTATTAATTATTAGTAAATTAATAAATTATTTAAACATTACAAATTAATTTGACTTTTATCATTTCATTTTTATTATAATTTGAAGCAAAATCCTATCTCATCACATGTGTCGTTATCTCTTCAGTTCATTTTCAATATAAAATGTAGTTTAATTTTAAAATTTCAGACTCGATAATTTTATTTTACACTTTCATACTAGAATTTGACATTTTACTATTATATTTTCAAGACCTTATATCTCAGCCAAGAGGAGAAAATTGTTGATATTGAAATTGAACTTTACTTCCCTTAATTGACTCGAGGGAAAAAAGAGTCGAATTCACGTGATTGTCAAACAAGATGTGATTCATCAGTTGCATCACTAGAAATATTGTTTACGGCGTCTCTTATTCGAATAAAATATTTGGAATCAAAAAGTCACATGGCAAGGTAGTCTAAGGAGGACATATGAAAATTCCCTCTTATAATAGATATTTCTTGCTCTTTTAGTCTCAACCTTAATAATAATATTAAAATTATTATTTATGAATTTTACAAATATAAATTAAAAATGCCTTTAAACAACGAAATGTAATTTAATTAAAATCCATTGAAATTCAACTTTTTATATTAAAATTATCTTAAATTATTTAATCTAAGTCTATTTATATATCCATACAGAGCCTTAGGTACCTTATCTAGTTGTAAAAATTTATCATATCATAGCTATTTGAGCTTCAATTTTAAACCTGTTATTTAAAATGTCACCTTATTAGTGCTCTGAGAAATACTAAGACTAGCAAATATAGTTAAAAATTTTTGACATTTCCTTTATAATAATTAAAGGTCTTTTGAAAATCTTTATTTTTATTTTAACTGCTTCCTATAATATTTTATATTGCTCATCATTTTCTTTATACTCAGATTCCAATTAACTGTTTTTGATTGGTAAAATTTGTCGCAGGTTAATAAACCATTAGTTGTCAACGTTTTATTCATTAAATAATTTTAAATAATTGTTAATTAAAATTAATAGTTAATGACAGAAACTGATAAGCATGCTACTTCAAAGCAAAGATTAACATTAGGACAGAGAGCTAGCTTAATATAAGAAGAAGATTGACATTCCTACGAGAATCCATCCTCTGGTCTTCTTACTTGTTTTATTATATATAGCTTAATAGTTTAATGAAATTTATTTTGACTTTTATAAATTTTAATAATCAAAACCCCAAAACCCTTTCAGTTGTTTGATTGAGTTTTTGATTGATAAAAGTAGACTATTAGTGCATACTTTATTAGGGTTTTAAATAGGGTTTATGTAGGGGTTTAATGTTTAAATATTAGTATTTTAAGTGAGTATATGCGAGGTTTGGGGTATGTTTATGACAGTGAGTATATAGGTTTATTGTTTAAGTTGCGATATGGATGTGATAAATATAATGAATAACTCAAGCCTGTTCTGAATTATACGTCTATAGCAAGGCTACTCCATAAATCTCCAGAACTGTGAGGTCTCACTGTCTATTAGCATTGAATTTAAAGAGATAGCATCTTAATTCAAAGCCTAAGAGACCTTTAAAATTTTAGCAGCATCATATCGATTATCTAATTAATGATAAGACTCTTAAATACTGGGCTCACTTCTCTCTGGCCTAGAGGGCTGCGATGTTTCATCGCCAATTTCCTGAGCTTCACATCTCTGCTTAATCTATAGCGAACATATATAAAAAGAATGGAATATCTTACAAGACAGTCAATCGCATTAAGAGA
>ARYC01011087.1:0-10356 GCA_000711775.1 Oxytricha trifallax
AGCAGGACGATGCTTTCGAGGTTGAGAACCATAAAGACGACCTCTTCTGCAAGTGCGAGGAATTCAACATCAGTGTAAAGGCTGGAGCCGAGTTCAAACTTAGAGTAGCCTCCTCAAACAACGATCCAGTGAGAGTGCTTAACACTCCTGCAAATGGAGAGTCCTACATGCTCTCTAGTTGTGCTTGATCTGCAGGAGACATTGCAGCTGATGCTGGTGAGAGAGGAGGGGCACTTGAGAGCAGAGCCTTCAGATGATATAGAGTCTTTGATTTAATTTACGTTATTTAATACCTAATTCACTTCCCTAATTCACTCTCGAGTAACCCATCGAATATTAATTTCACACGCATATAAACTTTAATTCACTGCTTCAATCGTCGTGATCTGCTGGGCCGAGGTTGCTTCACTGCTAAAGCTATTCGGCCAACTACAACTATGTGATGGTGATGCCTGGCATGTCTGCAACGGGAAAATGGAGGAGTGTGATGGTTCTAGTGGTGTGAATGCTACAGTACTTGCAACAACTTTTGAAACTTGGCCATCGCACTCTGCGATTAGTGCTACATCCAAGCTGCAATTGCAAGTAGACCCCTATATCATTAACAACATACAGAAGACTTGGATCTGCGTTGCAGATGAAGCAGCTGATGTAAGCTGCTATGCTTCCTTACTTCACCTACTGATCAATTGGCATTCTACTTGCTTGGTAAGTATAGCAACTTGATCCTCACTCAAACTCTAGCTTTTCTTGTAGAGGATCAGAGATAGGCAGGCAACTGTGCTAAGCACTAATTGGCATGGTGAGTTTCTTGTGGAGGAGGGCGGGTAGAGAAACGTGAAGTAGCACAAGTAAGTTGACATCATTCCTTAACTTGCACAGAGTGCCTGGCAAAAGGGCAGAGGATGAGTGGGAGATAGAGCAGAATTACAGAGCTTGAGTGGAACTTTTCCACAACTACAACTTAATTTTGGTTTAATTACAGGGTAAGTCAAATCAATTATCAAAAACGAAACATATTTAAAAAAATTAGGGCCAAAGGGTTTTGGGTGGCTTTCACATGACGACATCAAATTACATTTAAATCGGGAGTAGAAAGAATACAATTATTTATTATAAAATATAGGCCTAAGCAAAATAACTAACCTAAGAGAGGACAATTTTGAAGACTAACCTAAACTTAATACTTTGATAATCTATAATTAAAATCTAAATCAAGCATTTTTACAAATTAATCAAAATAAAGGAATAATAATCTCAAAAACTTTGCTTTTACTAAGGGAATGAGTTTAATAATTTCCAAAGTTTAAAGCTATTCCTCACTCAGCAATAAACTGAGCTCAGACCAGCTAGTATAAAGAATATAAGGAGAAGACAGACTATTATAACTCTAACTTAATCACAACTAAACACTAACTAAAAGGTGGCCACCTTACCCTAATTAGAAAGAATCTGCTGAAGTTGATGCTAAAGAAAAGTTAAGATAATTAAAATACTTACTTGAATTAATGTTGAATGTTGCTGAAATCAATGCATGCTCTCAATCAGCTAGAATCTCTGTGAATCTGCTCAGCCTTGTCTCTGAATCTGCTTCTTCATCATTTCTGCCTGAACCTAAATGCCTATAAAAAATCCTAAAAAAGTAAGATTGTTATTAATCTTGGGGTTATTACATCATGGGGGTTATCACATCATGCTGATTAATAATCAACGAGGCCTACCTAAGCCTCCCTTACCCGTAAATGCTTGAGAATCTTAAACCATGCTGCCACTGCTCCTGCTGCTCATTGTCAACATCAAATCTAAAATAAAGTTAGATTTTAAAAGATTTTTGGAAAAATATTTACCTTTAATGTCATGCTGATGCTGCCCAAACTGCTCAAGCTCTGCTGCTACTGCCAATGCTGTAAAATCATTCAACAAGAGGTGGACACCAAACAAACAAACACTAACAACAATCAACATTAAAATGATTATTACATTAAATATTTAGATGCATGTATAAGTACCCAAATTTTGGAAATCAGAACTTTCTAGAAATTCCCAATCTAATTTTTGGAAGTTCTCAAAAATATTTGGGGTTTAGGTTGATGTTTGTGATGATTATTAGATAGTTCCAGCTTAAGCTTTAGTTTCAAAGCTATTTTGTTGTTTTACTTTTACTTACTTTAAAAAAGACTTGAAAAGCTTAATTTTTGGAAAACTTTTACTTTTCCTAGACTTTACTTAAAAACCCAGCAATCCTAAGCTCTGTAAGAGACCCTCACTCCAAGGGTGCTGGGGTACACACCCTGAAGGCCGAAGTGGCTTAAGACCTCTCAAGCTGTATCCTCGCCGAGGGCTTTGCAGGGCTGTCGCTGGTAGTATAACTTACTTTACTTTAGGTGAAACTTAGAGCTGGTCTGAGCTCAGCTCACTACTCAACTTTACTCTGTTACTTGAGAGTGTACCCTGGTATTGGTAAGTGTATGTTCACACTCTCAACTACTTCTCTAGGTCAACATCAGTTGAGAACTCGTCTCAGCAGATCACATGCTACAGTGCTACTTGTTTTTGTTTGTTTGTTTTACTCGTTACTTCGTTGCTTAAGCTAAGTGGTGGCTGGGTTAATACCTGGCTCACAGTGTTTTAGTAGTTTTTTAGTTTCTAGTTTAAGTCTTTAGGGTTTGTGTGTGGTGGCTATGATCTGACTCTGACACCCATATTTATCTGTGAGGGGTCCTCTGGTCAGGGCAGCCAATCTCTCGCGTTTATTGCACTGGGGAATGGTTGCTTGGAAGCAACTAAGCCTCAGCGAGGCATGTTTTAATAGTTATAGTATGTATTAATTTTAAGTAATGTTCTTCACTTTAACCTTATAATCCAAGCTAAAGCCCTACTTTTGGGCTGGTCTACTGCTCTCTAGCCTTACCCAATCATCTCTACTCTATCCTAATGTTATTTTCTTAACAACAGCACCAATACCTGGTTATCCTAACAAAATTTCTTAAATTCAGGTGGAGGGGTCATAAAGTTAGCCAAGCAAAAGTGCTGTTCTGGAAAAGTTCCATATTCTAGGTCTTAAGGCCAAACAAGACAGAATAAGACCCCATTTGCCTGGCATTTCAAGCCTACCACCTCCTGGACTGCCCTATAACTGGTTGCTATTATAATAATACTATTATCTATGCTTAAGATCAATTAGCCACCATAAAGATAAAATCGGCCTGAGCTGGGCTGGACTCAAGGGGTGAGGAGGAGGCAGTTTTTTTTGAAAATTTCAAGGCCAAAATGGCCGTTAGGACCACCCTGACATTTCAAGATGGGATATAGCCACTCCCACCACCAATCGGCTTCTTTCCTTCTATCTCGTAGATCTAGAATGTATTAGCGATGTTTGGGTTGGGATGGTGGGATCGGGAGAGGATTGGGAAAAATTTTTTGTAAATTCATATAAGTCATACTCTATAATCCATTAAGGATAGTATAGGCACTTTCAAACTTGGAATTGAAAATAAATCGACCCCCCCAATAAATCCGCGGTTCCTCAACTTTAAAACAAACTTTTTTTAATGTTTCTGTCGTGAGGCTTTGTTTTCTAGATGACTGGGAGTGGTTTGGGGTCGATCTGAGACTCAAGGGTAGACCTCATGGTTCATCCGGGAGAAATGAGGAGGTCCCTGAAAAGTGGCCTCAGATCAGAAATTGAGGCCACCGACCTACCGATCTGAGGGGGGTCAAAAATAGGGTTGGCCAAGCCAACAAAACTCCCAAACCCCAAACCCCTGATAGTTGATTGATTGAGATTGAATGAGTATGAGATGATTAAGTAGAGTGTTGAGTGATTTAAGGGAGTAATGAGAGAGGTTGGGGGTATAATGAGGTTCATGAGTAGATAAGAGGGGTATGTTTAATAATTTATAGTTAAAATCTAAAATCTGAATTCAATTTATATAACTAAGTTCAAAATCACAAAATTCCACTCAATTCGCTGACCACTTCAGCAGTTTGACGAATACTGGGCAATGATGGCTAAAATCGTCAATGGCCAGCTAAATGATGATGGGTTGTGGCATCTACCCAGCATTAGGTGTAAAAATATTGAAATTTAAGTTCAGCATGTTAAATAATTACTCGCTCATATATCATACCTATATCAATACTGCTGATATTTAAATACTAGTATTTAAGTTTATATTTTAATTTATTTAAAAACCCCGAAACCCCTTCTTGCATGGAATCATTGTCGCAGTATATAAGGAGTGAGGAATAGTCAGTTAGTTCTTCCTATCATTACAGTTATCAATCAGAATCAAATCTGAACTATGGGTTTCTAAGTAATCAACAGTTTGAAGAGATCAAGACAAGTGCGCTGAAGCCATAGTAGAAGACTGTATTCAAGTGGACATCAGTAGTGCTTGGCACCAACTTCCCCTCCAACCCCAAACCAGTGAAGCTCATTTACACCTCAGGCACCCTACTCAACAATGGGCAGGTGCCACCGTCGACGATGGGTATACTGGGTGGGAAATCATACGCTTGCCATTGGAGAACGTTGAGTGAGCAGTGTCGTCGTTAGTCGATGTTGAAAGTCTGGCGACAGATGACCAGCTGAGTTATGGCCTCGAGCAGTACCTTCAAATGATTAGAAAGCCATAGCAGTCTTCAACATAAAGAAACCCTAATGTGATGCCCAAGAACCAACAGATCAAGTAGAGCGATGAGCTGTGGCAGGGCGTGCAAGACTTCATGAAAGGGCAGGGTAGGAGTATCGATTCTCTCAATGGGGATCATTCAAACTAAGAAACCATGAATTGATCATCAAAGAATCCTTACCTGAAACGCAGAGATGCGAAGCTGGCATTGAAGAAGATCTCTGTAGTACAGCACTACAAGGTGGACGGCATGAAGCCCAAGGACATTGCGTTTTGAGATGGGTGTGGATCGACGATTTGTGTACAAGGCCATTGAAAATTTCAAGTTGGAGGTGGAGCACCGGGTGCTCAATCCGAAGCCAAAGCTGAAGAATGGGAGGAAGAATACGCGGAGCAACCCGCTATTGCTGAGGGCGATTGCCATCGTGCTCTAACAGAAGGGCATTTACAAGATCACTGGCTGGAGTCTGCATCATAGCCTGCTTGAAATGCAATGTAAAGAACAGGAATATAAGAACCTCGCAGTGCCTTGCGTTGCTACTCTGCTGAAAGTACTGAAGGAAAGTTTCCATTTGAGATTCGGCAAGGCCTAGAATGCCAACGCTAAGTATAGAGACCCATCATTCAACGAGAAGAGGTTATGGGTATCCAGACTGCTCGCACAGCTATTCTTGGAGGATGCAGTGATCATATCAGTGGACGAGTCCAACTTCAGGAGCGATTACCTGCCTACCAAGCAATGGAGTTTCAATTCAGCTGCCCTTCACAAGGAAAGTCGTGGATGCGACTCCTCCCTGACGCCTGCAGTTGGCAAGACCGAGGTCCTCGTCACCGACGATGTCATACAGTATGCTGAGATGCTGGCTGGCTACCCCAACAGAGAACCATGCAAGTCGACTGTCACTGGGGTCAGAGAGCAGGACCAAATGAAGGGATTAGACATCGCACTTTTGCAAAGCCAAGTACCAATTCATGATGAAAACTCCATGAAACTTGAAAATCTGAGACCCCAAGCAATTCTGGGAACCAGCAGGTGAGTATTGCCATCGTTGCTTAACCACAACTGAGTATAGTGTCGTCGGCAGCTCCAGATGGGATAGTCAAGATGGGCTAGGTGTCAAATCGAGTTAGGAGGACCAATTTGGTATTAGTGAACGATTAGTCGCTGGATCTGGAATTGTTCCATAGAAGATTCCAAGGCCAAACTCGAAATCGATCTTTCCAAAGTTGCGCAGGAAATCCTCCACCCAGGAACAGCATATCTTTGAGAGCAGGGAGCAGAGCATTGCTGCCACCCCTGTCAAGTGCAGTCATAACTATAAGTATACTAAGCTTTCACCTATCTTGGAAGCCCCAGAAGGCAGTGCTTAATACCCTTCGCTGCAGAATTGCTTCTACTCGATCAGAATATAGAGAACCACCAAGAAGCCTTCAAGCCTACCATAAACCCCTCTGAAATCGGCTTCCACTCTCACTCCATTGGTTCAGAACCTAGCCAACCTCAGGCTGCAATCTACCCAACGTAAGGGCAGTGAGGGCTCAATATAACATGCCATGACAACTGGGCAGGCGTTACACCCAGACGTTTGCAGCTGTCCACCAAGGCAGAGAGCAGCAGTAAAGTCACAGTGAAGGAATAGGAAGGTAAGCTATAGCAATACGATTTTATTCTGGTTTAGTTGATGCTATGTTAAGTCTACCTACAAGATGAATTACTAAGCACCCATAGCAGACTCTGTTCACCTCGATGCTCAATTATCACAACATTATATTCCCATTGCAGAAGTAATAAAGCAAGTCAGCCAAAGGTTAGGCACTTATGGCACCATGGCTAGGAACCTCTCTATAACTAAGGAATCAATCAAGAGGCAGCAGTTCTCGATGATCTTCGTGGCAGCAATTACAAAAGACCAGCTGGTCTACAGCCAAGTCATAGAGGGGGCCTTCGATGCCGTGCTGTTCGAGAACTTCCTCTATCACATCCTGCGCCAGCTGCGCACTGACAAGGACCTTGCCTGAAGAGGATCGTGCTGCTCATGGACAACGCAGTCATTCACAAGTATTCTGAAGTATTGGAGACTGCCAGGAAGTTGAAGGTCACGGTCCTATTCAATGCAGAGTACTCGCCCTTGCTGAACCCAATCGAGCAGCTGTTCTCATACATCAAGAGGCACCTCAGGCAGGAGCAGGCAGACAGCAAGTAAGTGTAGTAATCATAACAGTCTATAGGATTAACTTGGTTAAGAGGCTCTCCCAGATCCTTAAAGCCATGTCCAAGAGTGATGTGAACAAGCTCTGGGAGTTCAGCGTCAAGCAGTGGTGCTCCACCATTAGACATGGGTTCGTATGAGTGAATCATCAATGACGATGAGTGGAGTTGCAGGTGCTCTTGCAACAGTCATGACAAGCATCAATAGTGGTTGAACTGTTAAATTATTTTATTAAAACTTCTCTATTATATATCACGCTTTTATGTTTAAGCTTAAACAAATCAATCGTCAAACCATTTAAACCTCACTCACCTCCGCGCATTGCGGAGGTCAAGTCCACCAATACACCAACGATGGCCCAACTGCTTAGCTACCACTGTTTGCACCGATGGATCAAGGATGGAGCAATAGATTTCAAGACCTAGACGATGAGAACTGGTTGCTGGTTGGCCTCAACTCAAGCCTATCGACGACGAATCGACATGAAGTGACCATGCCAGATCAACGACAATTGACAGTGTCAAACGATCATGTTAATCATCGAATTCTTGCCAAACATTAAAATCAAGTGAATGGTTATTCAAGAAAAAATTGGGGTTTTATTATGATGCTGAACACTAAAATCATCAAAATTGGAAGTAATACACTCTCAATCAACATAGTGGTTTCTATAGTTGGTCATAAATAAATATTTAATTAATTTCTGCAATTTCCTATTTTTACGTATTTTAGCAATATTAGCATTAAAATGTTTTAATCTTTTCAACTGATAGCTGTTCTTTTACCTCCTCAACATCTTCAATTCATTCAATCGTGTTTAGACTCTCATCTTCACTTTCTCTTATTAATAAAATTCTTTTTTTAAGATCTCTGCTTAAAATTGAAGGGTTCTTAGATCTACCTCCCTCTCAACAAAAATAATTTCAAGCTTTTTAGTTGGGTCAAAGTTTAACAAGGATTATCCTGTTCCAAAAGTGATTACTTTACGATTTAAGCTAGTCGCCATGTTTAAAATCAAATTAAAATTTCTATTATAAAGCTCTAATAACCTCTCAACCTATAACAACTATGTATAGGAGTTGGCACTGCAGCAATAATCAAAACCCCATTAATGAGTTATATATGTGTTTTGATTGATGAGGATAATGTTGGGGATCAGGCTTTCTTTTTGATTGATTTCATTTTTATGCTAGATTCAATGTAATTTATTATTTGTGGTGTTGACTTCAGGACGTACCAGGCTCGTCAGGACGACTCAGGGTATCAGGACGTCCCAACTCAAAAATACATAGAATAATAAAAACCCAAAATCCCCAAAACCGCATGATAAGTTTTATGAGTGTATTATTGATAAGAGGGTATTGTTTGGAACTGGATTCACTTTAATTGTTAAAAATATTATTATTACTCTAATTATCTAAAAATGAAAGTTTTATATGATCTATTTCAATAATCAACTAAAATTATCTCATGATTTTATATATGGTAAAGCATTTTTTAAAAAAAAGTAAAGTATGATTGATATTTTTTTATGTTATTCATTTTTCTCGTATGTTATCACTTTTAATGATTGTTTTTATGGAAATTAATGATTGAATCAATTATAAATTTGGCATTTAGGAACAAAGTTTTTTTGAAATTTTCAACGTAAATTATTTTCAAATTCAATTAAATACTTTCATTTCTTTAGGCTTGCGTTCTTTATTAAAGTATTTTTATTCTAACACAATAAAAAATTAAATTAAGTAAAATCTAAATAAAAAATTTTTAAAATAAGTGGTTTAAAGGCGATTGATAGCAACAATCTTATAATCTCTTAATTATAAAAGTATTATAATTATATTTTAAAAAAATTTGTTTTAAAATTTCTATAAATTCTTATACATATATTAATTATGAGTATCTTATATTATTAAATTAGAAAGTTAATTGCTAGGTGAGGTACCAATCTCACTTAGGGCTTTCTAATAGAGCTTGCTACTATACTAAGGCCAACCGAAGGCAGGTAGAGAGTTGCAGAGCGCAACGCATGAGAATCCAGTCGGCCTGGTTCAATCTGAAAGTCACGACACTCCTCGAGTGGGTTTGGATCCTAGGATTACACTGCATAGATGTGCTTTCCTCGCTTGAGTTTAACTTCCTAGGTATTAGAGAGCAGGATGAAGGTACTCTCTGCCTCCAAAAATGAGAAGACGAAAACAATTGAAGCCAACGATAAAGACTTTTCACCCACACCAAGTTAGGGTGCTGAAGCTACAACACCGAAAGGTCAGGGAATACCTTTCCCAGCAGCGGCTGAACCGGTAAGCGTTTTCTCCACGCCCTGTCATCTTGTCGAATCCCGCGAGCTCTGTTTTTAGGTTTGTCTTTTGCTAACCCCTTGATTCAGGATGCGACTAAGTGATAGCGGAAGTTGTTTTTTCGGAGTTTTCTGCTTCATGAATGCCACGTCAACTCACTCAGATACGTCTACGTCATGACTTAGATTGATGGTTTGATTTTAGTATTAACTAGTGAATGAAAAATTTATTTAATTTAAATCATTAAACACAAGTGAATGATAAATTTATTTTATTTTAAATCATTAAACACACACATGAGTATCTTATAAAAGTTCAACCCTCTAACGTGAAAGTTTTGCTAAAACTGTAACAAATTTCTAAGATGGATTTCCAGATTTTTTCCCAAATAAATTATATTAAATTAGCACTAAATATGTCTTAATTTAATTATTGCTAAAATAGATAAAAATAGGAAATCTGATAAATTAAAAAATTAAATATATTAAATTAATTTTAACCAACTTTACATTTCGATTATATTCGGACACTTATAGTTGGATGTAGTTGATTGATTAAGATTTAAACCATTATTCCTCATTTTGAAGCAGGATCTTCGAATTTTTTTGTCAAATTCACTAGTTAAATAACCAGTAGCAACTTTTATTGTCTGTTTTATCAAATCATCGACTGATATCAAAATCTTAGACAAAATTCTCATGATCCAGAGTGGAATCATCATAAATGATCAAGATCTCGTTGCTTTATGAGTGTTGGGTGAAATTTAGGACCCGATCGTTTTATTCTCCATGTTTTAAAACCTCCAGCTCAGCAACTTTCAAGTCCTGCTCGACCGTTTGAGCACCAAATTTGGCAGCTTTAGTGTAGGAGGAGCCAAAATGATGATTTATTTGAATGAGCGAAAATGAGAGAGGTTTTTGGATTTTTGGTTTGATTAGTTAAAATTAAAACTTAAAAGTGTGATATGTAATAAGGGGCTTTTAATCAAGCAATTAAACAATTTGAACTGCTGTTTCTGTATGTATTGTTGACTTCAATAGTTCCTACACCCTAACTCATCGCATTTCAGCTATACTTCACACAAATCCATGCTTGATGGTGCTGCACCACTGCTTCACACTGAAAGCCCAGAGCTTGTTGACGTCTGTCTTGGTCATTGCCTTCAGAATCTGCGAAAGCCGCTTCACCAGGTGGATCCTATGAAAAGTTAGG
>ARYC01011088.1:0-13184 GCA_000711775.1 Oxytricha trifallax
CTCACTCAGCTAAAGTAAAGAGACATATGCAAAAGCATCATTTAAGCGAATTCTTGATTAAAGATGAGGAAACTTAAAAGCTTGTACCTGCTAAAAGAAAAATAACTCTCTTAAGTCACAAAAAGAACAGTAGGAGAGACTTAAGAGATAGAAGCGGTTGGAGTCAATGAATTAACCAGCAAATGGTATGTATATAGCATACTTATAAGAGAGAGCAATGTATATACCTGCATTAAATGCAGTCGACATAAGCAGCTGTATTGAAAACAATTTGAATATTGACGTACCTAACAAGGTAAAACTTTTAGTTGTTGATGAATTCGCTTACAAGGTATATCCATTCAAGTATCTCATTAAGAACGATCAATATTAAAATGAGTTTGCAAATGAATACATAGTACTGAGAGAGGCTTTGAAAAGATAATGCAAGAACTTAGCTAAGCTTGACGGAGTTATACTTGATCATGATTTTATTGCTTTGAGACTCAAGAAATTTGAAATGACTCTAAGAGAGTATCTCTACCATAATAGATTTCCTGATGATTTGAATGAGATACTCACAGAAATGACTAAGGGTGTAAAAGAGCTCCATGATCTAGGGTATGTTCATAGAGATTTGAAGCCAGAAAATGTAATGCTATATCTCTGCCCTTTAGAAGTAGTAGATAGATTTCAACAGAGCAATAAGACAAGAGATAGTGACTTTAGCTAAGGTTTTAGGAACTCCAGGATACTTCCCTATAAGAGAGAAATGGACAAATGGCTCTGTATAATGGGATTTTTGGGCGGTAGCTGCAATTATCTTAGAGTGCAATATGGAAAGTATGTCATACTTTGGAACAAAACATGAGAAATAATCAATAAGTTTGGCTGCTAATCATATTAAGCAAGATGAAATATGCAATGAAATTAAGAAAATAGTTGAGATGGTCATTGTAAAAGCTCCAGCATATCCACGATAATCATTGGATGATATACTAGAACAACTACAGACTGCTAAATTCAAGAGGTATCTCAAAGATAAGCAGATAAAATTTGTTTGAATTAAGTACAGTAATACTCATTAAATATTCATTAAATTCATAAAAAAACCTGTGTCTTCTCTACTAACCCCAATAAGACCCCAACTATACCCTACAAATCAAAGCACTTATAAACCTCACTAAGGGGTTTTGGGGTTTTGATTCAAGAGGAGACTAGGAGATAGCGAGACTGCCACGTTAACTCACTCAGAAAAGTCTACGTCTCGACTAAGATTGATAGTTTGATTTTAGAATTAAACAGGGATATGTTAAAATTTTATTGATGTTAATCATTAAACTCAATATATTAATTATTATAAATTATGAATGATCAGATTAGATTAGATATGGCCCAGAATTGTTGGTAGCAGCAATTAATCAAATGAGATTGTTTACTAATTATTTATTAAATTATTATTAATTGTAAAGATTTATTAACTAATTGAAGAATTAAACTGCACGATAACCAGGAACACCGTTACAAGCATCAAAATCACATGGCTGCCAAATTTTTTCTGAGATTACTAAAGGTAAATTAGTTGCTGTTTGCCTGGGGTATCTATATGGTTGCAGATTCAAAACCCCAAAACCCCTTAATGAGGTTTATAAGTGCTTTGATTTGTAGGGAATTTGTTAGGGGTTGGGGTTATTAATAGGTTTTAATGTGAAATCTATAGTAAATGCATTTAATTTAATCACTCAAAATGCACTTTTGGATCATGTGGGAGAGGTCTGAAGTTTATCTTACTTAACCAGAACTCTATCTGCTCTATTTATATGTCTGATCTTGAGTTTGGTTTAATTATTATTGATCAAAACGCGCCCCAAAACCCCTTAGTGAGGTTTATAAGTGCTTTGATTAGTAGGGTAAAGTTGGGGTTTTATTAGGGTTAGTAGAGAAAACGCAAGTTTAATTAGACTTTAATATGTATTTAATGAGTATTAGTTTAATTATATCACACGAATTTTACTTGCTTGTTTTGTTGTATCTCTTGAATGTCGCTTTCTTTAGTGGTTCGAGCATATCGTCTAAGGATTGTCTTGGATATGCTGGAGCTCTTACTATTATCTTCTCTACAATCTTCTTTATTTCTTAGCATACATCATCTTGATTTATGTGCTTCTCAGCTAGATTTAATGATTATTTTTCATATTTTGTATTAATGTAAGTCATGTTTTCCATATCGCACACTAAAATTATTGCAGCTACTGCCCAAACATCCCACTAAATAGAGCCATTAGTCCATTTCTCTCTGATTGGGAAGTAACCTGGAGTACAAGAACCTTTGCTAAGGTTATAATCTCTTATCTTAAGGCTCTATTAAAATCTATTACAACTACTTCTAAAGGGCAAAGGTTTAGCATAACATTTTCAGGCTTCAAATCTCTATGAACGTATCCAAGCTCGTGAAGTTCCTAAACACCCTTTATCATATTAGATAGAATATCATTCAAGTAATCTGGGTATCAGTTTTAATATAGATAATCTCGGAGAGTCATTTCAAACTTTTTTAGCCTTAGTGCGATGAAACCAAACCCTAAAATAACACCATCTAGCTTGAGCAAATTGTTGCAATCTTTTTTCTATGCCTCTCTAAGTACAATATATTCGTTAGCAAACTCATTTTGATACTGCTCGGTTTTAAGGAGATAGCTGAAAGGATATACCTTGTAGGCATAGTCATCAACCACTATGAGTTTTGCTTTAGCAGGTACGTTTATATGTAAGTATTTCAATACAACTGCTAAGGTCTACTGCATTTAGTGCAGGAATATACATGGCTCTCTCTTAAAAGCATGCTAAAAAGACTTTACCAGCAGGTTGATTCATTAATTCTATTCGCTTCTGCCTCTTGAGCTTCTCTGTTGTTCTTTTTAAGTCTCAAGATTATTAGATTTTCTTTTAGCGGGCACTAATTTCTAAGTCTCTTTATCTTAAATCAAGAACTCACTTAGGTGATGCTTCTGCATATGTTTCTTAACTTTAGCTGAGTGAGTATAAGACTTCTAACAAGTCGTGCACTAGTACCTGCCATCGACCTTATCATGCTTAAAATACACCTTAGCTTTCCCAGAGTGAACTCTTTCATATGTCTCTTCAAACTGGAATCAGAAGAGAAAAAATTTTAGCAGTCTTAGCATTCAAAAGTTTTAATCCTTTAAATCTGAAGCTGTTCCTTTTCTTCCTCAACATCTTTTATTAATGTTTAAACTTATATTTCAGCTTTCTGTTTCATATTTTAAACCTATATAATAAAAACTTGTGCTTCAAATTCAAGAGCTCTTAGCTCTGCCTCCCTCTCAATATATATAACTTCTTGTTTCTTGGTTGAACACAAAGTTAAGCATTGATTGACCTGCTCCTAAAAGTGCCGCTCTACGATTTAAGTTGACCGCCATGTTTAAATTCAAATTTAAAATTCTATTATAAAGCTCTTAAAACCTCTATAGCTATAGCTGGACTATATAGGAGTTGCTACAGCATTAATGATGGTTTGATCTCACTTCTAAGACTTCATATTTATACACAGTTTATAACTATAATTTTTGTAATTTTGCACTTAATAATTTTGATTCTGGTACCAACTCAGATAAAGTTCAGGTTGGTACTGGTACAAATTAAGTTTTGAACCAGATTGGAACTTTTCCATTAAAACCTCACTGGATTAAAACTAGGTACTAATTAAGTTTTGGTACTATTATATTGGTACCAATTAAACTTAAACGAATTTAGTACCGGTACTAATTAAATTTAAACAAATTTAGTACTAATTTAATGGATTTAAATTGATAAAAATGGAGCTCCATCTCTGAAGTTTGTTACAGCTTCTGCGAACCTTCTCCACGTATCTGTACAGGGTTGACCTCCTATAAGATGCCCATATTTTAATAGTAAGATTTTAAAGGATAGGATCCAGAATTCTATAAATTAAAACTTGAAATTCATTAATAGGAAGAGGAACAAAGATGGAATCATTCAATGAACAAATGAAAAGGGTTGAGGCTCAAGAAATGATATCAAGATTCAGAGGCAAGGAGGATCTCTATCGATACCTTACTTAGCATGGTAAAATAAATTGATGTTAATCAACGATGTATACAGTTGGTCTATTCCTTCCAACGATGGGAGGTACTAAAATATCATTCTTAAAAGCAATACTCTGCGAGGAGAAGAAAGCATTTAAAAACATAGAAATCAAACTGATTGAAATACCTAACTACCCAGAGATTTCAGTCACAAATCTCTACGAGGATGCAATGAAAGATGATGAGTGGTTATTTACCGTCCTAGCAAGAAGTAACTCTCAAATAAATTGCCTGAAAGAAATTTCTTCTTTGGTGTTCTTGGTACAATCAAAGAGGATTATTAGAGAGAAATTATAGAAGAAGCTCATAAGAAACGCTACTCTATTTCTCCTGAAGATTAAAAGAAGCAAGGAATACTAATAAGCGAGACCTGGCTAGCAAAGCTTAAGAAGCACCCTTATCTCTCTAGCAAGCTTTGATTTATAACTTTTTAGGGAAACCTGGAACTGGTATATTTCTAATGAAAGAGAATGCAAAGGTTAACAGAGAGAGAAAGTCTCAAACCATTCATTAAGTTAGCAAGAGACTTTATAATGAAGTTTAAAAGCCTGATGAAATGAACATAGATGCTGGAGCTGGTACAAAGAGAAGAAACATGGGTCCTAGTAAAGCACCAGAGGAAGAAAAGAAAGAGAAGCCGAATCCATTTAAGAGTTCGTTTGAAATGTGAAATAATTCATTCATTTAAGTCTAACACTTATTAATAAACATTCATTCTTCCTTTCCTTGCACATATCGTAGTCTAGTCTTTACCCACTCTCTTGCAACTACTCTGTATTAAGTCTACTGTGTCAATTGGTAGATCATGCATTAGGTGATACAGCAAGAGTTTCTTGTAGTGAGTCTTAATCTAACTCCAATAGAATTCGATTCCATTAAATTGAGGACTGTAAGGAACGTTATACACAGGAGTTATCTTTAATTCTTCATAAGCTTTCTTAGATTCCTTAGTCTTATGAACTGAGAGGTTATCAACAAACAGGATGATCTCTTGATCGTTGTACTTATCTCTTAGCTTATGTAAGAACTCTATATACTGCTCTCGCTTAATAGAGCGAGGATGAATAACATAAGTTTCTAAGCCTGAATCTTCACTGATACCAGCCAAAATTGCGTGAGTGACAACCTTAACCTTCTAGTCATACACTTCTATATTATCGTACTTCTTGTACCAAGACTTATTAATAAAGGTGTTGAACGTAAACACAGCTTCATCAGCGTGTATGAACTTGATGTTATTATCAACAGACCTCTGCATTTAATCATATATATAGTTTAAATTATTACTATAAAATAGCAGAGTAAAGTCAATCACTCTCTTCACTCTATTGACAGTCTTGAAGGCAATACCGTTCCTTCAATAAATATTTGCGATAGTCTATGGTGAGATACGCATGTCAGGAAACTTGCGATGAAACATCACAGCTCGCTAGTCAAGTGGGAAATGTGCCCAATACTTAAGAGTCTTAGAATCGCAGAGATATTCAATAGGGTGCTAAGAGAACTTTTATTTTCTTACAGGATGTTATCAAGAACCAGAATTGAAATGCTAAACAGCTAACAAGCAATGATACCTAACTGTTGAGGCACTCTTGCGCAGGAGCTTAGCTATAGCAGCATAATTCATAACTGGTTTGAGTTAGTCTAAATTAATACTCGCACCATACCTAAGCTTAAGCAGTAAATCTAAATATTTCTCATCATAAATAGACCCCAAAATCGCTAATTTCTATTTCTCATTTTGCAAACTGGCCTAATTTCTCTACTAACCCTAATAAAACCCCAACTTTACCCTACTAATCAAAGCACTTATAAACCTCACTAAGGGGTTTTGGGGTTTTGACTCTTTAGGCTCTGTTGAAATCGATTATTGATACTCTTACTGGAGAAAAGTTTATCATAATACTTTCTGGCTTTAAATCTCTGTGAACAAACCCTAACTTGTGAAGCTCTTTAATGCCTTGTATGGTATGAGTTGCTATTTATCCAAGTTACTTATGATTCTTTGATCTGTTATGAAATCTCTTAGAGTCATTTCATAGAGTGGGAGTCTGAAAGCAACATGATCCTTGGCAAGGAAACAGCATCTAGCTTGATTAAGTAACTACAATCTTTAAACTTTGCTTGAGTGAATACTTGATACTCATTTGTAAACTCCATCAATATTTATCATCACTAAAGAGATAGTTGAAGGGATACACCTTGTATGCGTATTGATGATCATTGATAACTTTCTTATCAAAGGAGTCCTCTAGAATAAGATAACTTTAAAGAGAAGTATATAAATCTATCTACGCAAGAACTGGTATTTTCTTGTATTGAATTTTGATCATGATTTTTGTGATTTCAGAGGTTAGTTGGTTACGTTCCTTCTTTACGTACTCTAACTCACTAGCTTATTCAGGCACTACCGCTTTAGAATATTCCCTCGATTTTCTTTTGTTGAGAAGCTTCAACTTAACTTCATGCTTTTCAATTTCTATGTCTTTTTTGTGAGCTTTTAAAAGATTTTTCTTCAAGTCTCTTGTATGAGAGTACTACTTATGGCACTCAAAGCAATCATACTTCCCATAGATTTTGTCGTGCTTTAAGTATACAGTAGACTTGGCTTCTCTATGCTCCTTCATATGTCTATACCAGCTTGATTTATGAGCGAAATCTCTCTCACACAGCTCACAAAAGTATACTTCTATTCCTTCAGTTTGTATAGGAATATCATTAATACCTATCTCCTCCTCTCTGTCTCCCACACACTTATTTGCCATTTATTTCTATTATTAACTTCTATTTTAATAACAGAGACCTCAAGTGATAGCTCTGGTAGTTCTTTAAGAGAGTCATCTCACAGCTATCACACTTTTTATTGCTTCCAAAGGTTAGTCTCATTTAGTTTGATGGAAATGCTGTTGTTTTTCTTAAAATGTTAGCGCTCATATTTAAATTTGAATTTAAAATTATAAAACTGCCTCTATAACTGAGAGCTTATATGATAGCTTTGCAAGCCTACAAGTTTCAAGGGAAGTTCTTAGAGTATTAGAGAAGAAAAATAAGTGTTAAGAGACAATCCAGCTCTAAATATGGAGGAGGAAGTAACAATTTTTACTATCAATAATAAGTTGATTACAGCACGTACCGATTTAGGAGGTGCACCTAATTAAGTACGTACTGCTTTAGGAGGTATTTTATGATTTTATGATTAAAATTAGGGTGCTCCTAATTAAGTACTAGCATTAATTAATGCTTCTAATTATGTACTAGCATTATAGGAGCTGCTCCTAATTAAGTACGTACCAATTTAAATTTAAAAATATGGAACTATAACAGTAGAAATTGATATCAATCTCTCAAGTTTGAAACCAGTTCTCAAAACTTTCTCCATATCCTTCTAAGAGGTTGACCTCCTATAGGATGCCCATATTTAATAGTAATATTTACAGAGGTATATAATTTAAATCAATAAACTTAAATTTGAATATATCATTTCTTAGATCTGTAAACAAGATGGAGTCAATGAATGATGCAATGAAAAGAGTGCAAGCACAAGAATTAATTCAAAGATTTAGAAAGCAAGGAGGATTTGAACCGCTACCTGGTGCAGCAAGGTAATGAAGTCAAAGTGGCTAATCTTGATTATGTAGTTGGTTTGTTCCTGCCAACGATGGAAGGTACTAAAATTTCATTTCTAAGAGAGATAATCTGCGAAGAGAAGAAAACATTGAAAACTTAATATGTAAAGTGTGCAGAGATTCCAAACTATACATAAATATCAGTGACTAATTTATATGACGATGCAATGAATGATCAAGACGTTTAGTAGTACCTGCCTACTAAGAAGCAGTTGTCAAATAAACTACCTGAAAGAAACTATTTCTTTGGCATTCTTGCAAAAATTAAAGGTGATTACTTTAAAGAAATTATTCAAGAATCTCATAAGAAAAGGTACAGCATCTCTTCAGAAGATAAGGACAACAGGGATCAAGATAAGTGAGAGCTGGCTATCAGAGCTGCAGAAGCACCCTTATATTTCAAGTAAGATTTATAGCTTAACTCTTTTTTTAGAAAAATCTGGAACTGGCATCTTCTTGATGAAGGAATAGAGCAAGCTTCACAGAGAGAGAAAGTCGCAGACAAAGTATGAAGTTAGCAAGAGACTTTATTCAAATATTTAGCCTCCAGAGTCAATGAACATAGATGCAGGAGCTGGCAGCAAGAGAATAAACTTAGGAGGAGGGAAGCAAGAAATAGAAGAAAAGAAAGAGAAGCCAGCTCCCTCTCAAGAATTCTAAATGTGACTTATATATTCATTAACTTAACTCTAAAACTTATTTATATACATTCACTCTACCTTCTTTCGCACACTTTTAAGCCAACTAATTATCTACTCTCTTAGCTGAACTTTTTATATAATCGACTGTATCAATAGGTAGGTCATGCATCAGGTGGTATAGCAGCAGTTTCTTATAATGACCTTTTAGTATACCCCAGGAGAATTCAATTCCATTAAACTATGGACTGTAAGGTACGTTGAACACTGGCGTTATTTTAAGTTGTTCATAACTCTTCCTTGTATATTTTGTCTTATGAACTGAAAGATTATCAACAAACAGTATAATCTCTTATTCATGGTACTTCTCTTCTTAGTAGCTCTAAGAACTTAATATACTGCTCTGTCTTAATAGAGCGAGGATGAATAACATAAGTTTCTAAACCAGCATCCTCGCTAATACCTCCAAAAATTGCCATTGTTTATACCTTGACTTTCTAGTCATATACTTCTATATTACTATGCCTCTTATACCAAGACTTCTAGATGAAAATGTTGAAGGTAAAAACAGCCTCGTCAGCATGAATAAACTTAACATTATTCTATTAGGCTCTCTGAATTTAATTATAAATATAATTTAAGTTGTTGTTGTAAAATGGCAGAGTGAAATCAATTACTCTCTTGATACGATTTACACCTTTATATGAGATACCGTTTCGTTTATAAATGTACAACTCAGGGAACTGGCGTTGAAACATGATAGCTCGTTGGTCGAGAGAGAAGTGAGCCCAATACTTCAAAGTTTTTTCATTAATAAGATAGTCAATATGCTTCTATTGAAATTTTGACTTCCTCTAAGGCATTGAATTCAGCTATTATTGCTTTCGTTATACTGCTTTAAGGTATTGAGAGCGAACAGTTGATGGACTACGCTTTAAGAGCATTGCAATCAAAACCCCAAAACCCCTTAGTGAGGTTTATAAGTGCTTTGATTAGTAGGGTAAAGTTGGGGTTTTATTAGGGTTAGTAGAGAAATTAGGCCAGTTTGCAAAATGAGAAATAGAAATTAGCGATTTTGGGGTCTATATATGATGAGAAATATTTAGATTTACTGCTTAAGCTTAGGTATGGTGCGAGTATTAATATAGACTAACTCAAACCAGTTATGAATTATGCTGCTATAGCAAAGCTCCTGCGCAAGAGTGCCTCAACAGTTAGGTATCATTGCTTGTTAGCTGTTTAGCATTTCAATTCTGGTTCTTGATAACATCCTGTAAGAAAATAAAAGTTCTCTTAGCACCATATTGAATATCTCTGCGATTCTAAGACTCTTAAGTATTGGGCACATTTCCACTTGACTAGCGAGCTGTGATGTTTCATCGCAAGTTTCCTGACATGCGTATCTCACCATAGACTATCGCAAATATTTATTGAAGGAACGGTATTGCCTTCAAGACTGTCAATAGAGTGAAGAGAGTGATTGACTTTACTCTGCTATTTTATAGTAATAATTTAAACTATATATATGATTAAATGCAGAGGTCTGTTGATAATAACATCAAGTTCATACACGCTGATGAAGCCGTGTTTACGTTCAACACCTTTATTAATAAGTCTTGGTACAAAAAGTACGATAATATAGAAGTGTATGACTAAAAGGTTAAGGTTGTCACTCACGCAATTTTGGCTGGTATCAGTGAAGATTCAGGCTTAGAAACTTATGTTATTCATCCTCGCTCTATTAAGCGAGAGCAGTATATAGAGTTCTTACAGAAGCTAAGAGATAAGTACAACGATCAAGAGATCATCCTGTTTGTTGATAACCTCTCAGTTCATAAGACTAAGGAATCTAAGAAAGCTTATGAAGAATTAAAGATAACTCCTGTGTATAACGTTCCTTACAGTCCTCAATTAAATGGAATCGAATTCTATTGGAGTTAGATTAAGACTCACTACAAGAAACTCTTGCTGTATCACCTAATGCATGATCTACCAATCGACACAGTAGACTTAATACAGAGTAGTTGCAAGAGAGTGGATAAAGACTAGACTACGATATGTGCAAGGAAAGGAAGAATGAATGTTTATTAATAAGTGTTAGACTTAAACGAATGAATTATTTCACATATCAAACGAACTCTTAAATGGATTCGGCTTCTCTTTCTTTTCTTCCTCTGGTGCTTTACTAGGACCCATGTTTCTTCTCTTTGTACCAGCACCAGCATCTATGTTCATTTCATCAGACTTTTAAACTTCATTATAAAGTCTCTTGCTAACTTAATGAATGGTTTGAGACTTTCTCTATCTGTGAACCTTTGCATCCTCTTTCATTAGAAATATACCAGTTCCAGGTTACCCTAAAAAGTTATAAATCAAAGCTTACTAGAGAGATAAGGATGCTTCTTAAGCTCTGCTAGCCACGTCTCGCTTATTAGTATTCCTTGCTTCTTTAATCTTCAGGAGAAATAGAGTAGCGTTTCTTATGAGCTTCTTCTATAATTTCTCTCAAATAATCCTCTTTGATTGTACCAAGAACACCAAAGAAGAAGTTTCTTACAGGCAATTTATTTGAGAGTTACTTCTTGCTAGGAAGGTAAATAACCACTTCATCATCTTTCATTGCATCCTCGTAGAGATTTGTGACTGAAATCTCTGGGTAGTTAGGTATTTCAATCAGTTTGATTTCTATGTCTTAAAAGCTTTCTTCTCCTCGCAGAGTATTGCTTTTAAGAATGATATTTTAGTACCTTCCATCATTGGAAGGAATAGACCAACTGTATACATCGTTGATTAACATCAATTTATTTTACCATGCTAAGTAAGGTATCGATAGAGATCCTCCTTGCTTCTGAATCTTGATATCATTTCTTGAGCCTCAACCCTTTTCATTTGTTCATTGAATGATTCCATCTTTGTTCCTCTTCCTATTAATGAATTTCAAGTTTTAATTTATAGACTTCTGGATCCTTTCCTTTAAAATCTTACTATTAAATATGGGCATCTTATAGGAGGTCAACCCTGTAAAGATACGTGGAGAAGGTTCGCAGAAGCTGTAACAAACTTCAGAGATGGAGCTCCATTTTTATCAATTTAGTTCCATTAAATTAGTACTAAATTTGTTTAAATTTAATTAGTACCGGTACTAAAATCGTTTAAGTTTAATTGCTACCAATTTAATAGTACCAAAACTTAATTAGTACCTAGATTTAATCCAGTGAGGTTTTAATGGAAAAGTTCCAATGGTTCAAAACTTAATTGGTACCAGTACCAACCTGAACTTTATCTGAGTTGGTACCAGAATCAAAATTATTAAGTGAAAAATTACAAAAATTATAGTTATAAACTGAGTAGAAATATGAAGTCTAAGAGCTGAGATCAAACCATCATTAATGCTGTAGCAACTCCTATATAGTCCAGCTATAGCTATAGAGGTTTTAAGAACTTTATAATAGAAATTTAAATTTGAATTTAAACATGGCGGTCAACTTAAATCGTAGAGCGGCACTTTTAGGAGCGGTCAATCAATGCTTAACTTTGGTTCAACCAAGAAACAAGAAAATATATATATTGAGAGGGAGGCAGAGCTAAGAGCTCTTGAATTTGAAGCAAAAGTTTTTATTATATAAGTTTAAAACATGAAACAGAAAGCTGAAATAGAAGTTTAAACATCAATAAAAGATGTTGAGGAAGAAAAGGAACAGCTTCAGATTTAAAGGATTAAAACTTTTGAATGCCAAGACAGCTAAAATTATTTCTCTACTGATTCCAGTTTGAAGAGACATATGAAAGAGGTTCACTCTGGGAAAGCCAAGGTGTATTTTAAGCAAGATAAGGTCGATGGCAGGTACTAGTGCACGACTTGTGAGAAGTCTTATACTCACTCAGCTAAAGTTAAGAAACATATGCAGAAGCATCACCTATCCCCCCTCCTCCGCCAGTGAGTTCTTGATTTAAGATAAAGAGACTTAGAAATTAATGCTCGCTAAAAGAAAATCTAATAATCTTGAGACTTAAAAAGAACAACAGGAGAAGCTCAAGAGGCAGAAGCGAATAGAATTAATGAATCAACCTGCTGGTAATGTCTTTTCAGCATGCTTTTAAGAGAGAGCCATGTATATTCCTGCACTAAATGCAGTAGGCCTTAGCAGTTGTATGAAAACTACTTACATATAAACGTACCTGCTAAAGCAAAACTCATAGTGGTTGATGACTATGCCTACAAGGTATATCCTTTCAGCTATCTCCTTAAAACCGAGCAGTATCAAAATGAGTTTGCTAACGAATATATTGTACTTAGAGAGGCATAGAAAAAAGATTGCAACAATTTGCTCAAGCTAGATGGTGTTATTTTAGGGTTTGGTTTCATCGCACTAAGGCTAAAAAAGTTTGAAATGACTCTCCGAGATTATCTATATTAAAATATATACCCAGATGACTTGAATGATATTCTATCTAATATGATAAAGGGTGTTTAGGAACTTCACGAGCTTGGATACGTTCATAGAGATATTTGAAGCTTTAAAATGTTATGCTATACCTTTGCCCTTTAGATGTAGTCGTCATAATCGATTTTAATAGAGCCTTAAGATAAGATATTGTAACCTTAGCAAAAGGTTCTTGGTTCTCCAGGTTACTTCCCAATCAGAGAGAAATGGACTAATGGCTCTATTTAGTGGGATGTTTGGGCAGTAGTAGCTGCAATAATATTAGAGTGCGATATGGAAAGCATATGACTTACATTAATACAAAATATGAAAAATAATCAATTAGCTTAGCTGAGAAGCACATAAAAAAAGTTGATGTATGCTAAG
>ARYC01011089.1:0-20143 GCA_000711775.1 Oxytricha trifallax
ATATTTGGTTTTTTAATTTCTATGACTAAATTATATTTTAAATGTGAGTTTGATTTATAACAATGACATTTTATAATGTAAAAGACCAGAAATTCCTCAATTTTGAGATAAATATCAGAGGACCTCACAATAATTTAATATTTATATTGTAATAATAAATTAAAATTTCAGATAATTTAAGCATATTTCTTTAAAAAAAACTGGCCATCTTAATTATTTCACCTTATTATATTTTCCTCCTTTCATTTCTTCTTCTTCATACTCATTTTCTGTTCGTTCCAATTTTAACTTTAATAATTTATGAGTTTATTTAAGTTTTTTCTATCATTCATTTCTTAATCTGTTTAGATTGATTTATTAATCTTGATAATTATATTTTGCCTATTTCATTTTGATACTAGTTTTTATCTTATTAATTAGGTATAAATTTAGATATCTATTAAATTTTTTGGGGAGTGAATCTATTCTTTTGTTCCTCGGGCTTTTGGCTAGAATGAATTTGATATGATTATCTTATCATACTCGTTGTATAAGTATCTGCTGTAATTAAAAGCCTCAAATAATAAATTTCAAATCTATGAGTACATTAAAAATTAATTATATCACAATAATAATAATAATAATAATAATATAATAATAATAATATAATAATATATAAATAATAATAATAATTAATAATATATATAATATAATAATAATAATTAATATAATAATAATAATAATAATAATAATATATAATATAATAATAATAAAATTAATAATAATAATAATAATAATAATAATAATAATAATTTGATCATATTGAAGCCTCTAGGACCCTCAATCTTTAATTTTTATGTTAATATGCAAAAAACTAGCCCTTTTATAGTAGAAAGCTCTCATTTTTGTGTATAATGATAATATCTTCTTTTTCTGCCAGCCTATTCTTCTTGTGTTATCTTTTCTATTTTTGGTTTCCTTTCCCACTTTCTTATTTTAGGTGAAGATTTGAATGTAGTCTCTTAAATCTTTAAATTTGAATAACTAGTCAATATTTTTGACTTGGATTGAGAATACCAGCTCTTTTGATTTGAGCAATTTCTTCATTCTGGTAGTAATCATTTAGATGAAGTCAGATTAGAGGAAGTAAACAAGTATGTGGAGGCACTTGACGTATATATCTATATTGTTGATGTGTGAGAAGTAGTATGCACTAAAAACCCCAAAACCCCTTAATGAGGTTTATAAGTGCTTTGATTTGTAGGGTATAGTTGTGGATTTTTAATGTATAGTTGAGGTCTTATTGGGGTTAGTAGAGAATTTAGGCCAAATTGCATAATGAGAAATAGAAATTATCGAAATTTAGGATCTATTTATGATGAGTAATATATAGATTTACTGCTTAAGCTTAGGTATGGTACAAGTATTTATTTAGACTAAGTCAATCCTGTGCTAAATTATTCAGCCATTGCAAGACTCCTACGCAAGAGTGCCTCAACTGTTAGGTATCATTGCTTGTTAGCTGTTTAGCATTTTAACTAAGGCTCTTGAAAACATCCTCTAAGAAACTAAAAGTTCTCACAGGTCCATATTGATTACCTATGTGACTCTAAGACATTAAAGTATTGGGCTCACTTTCCTCTTGACTAACGAGCTGTCATGTTTCATCGCAAGTTTCCTGACATGCATATCTCTCCTTAGACTATAGCCAATATTTATAGAAGAAATGGTATTACTTTCAAGACAGTCAAACAGAGTTGAAGAGAGTTATTGATTTTACAGTGCCATTTTATAGTAATAATTTAAACTTTGTATATGATTAAATGCAGAGAGCTATTATTAATAATATCAAGTTTATACAAGCTGATGAAGCTGTGTTTACATTCAACACTTTCATTAATAAGTCCTGGTTTAAAAAGTATGATAAAATAGAAATTTATGACTAAAAGTGAAGGTTGTCACCCATGCAATTTTAGCAGGTATTAGCGAAGATTCAGGTCTAGAAGCTTATGTCATTAATTCTCTCTCTATTAAGCGAGAGCAGTATACCGAGTTTTTGCATAAGCTCAGAGAGAAGTATGGCAACTAAGAAATCATCTTGTTTGTTGATAACTTATCAGTTCATAATACTAAGGAGTCTAAGGAAGCTTATGAAGAGTTAACAAAACTCCTGTATACAACGTTCGTTATAGCCCATAATTTAATGGAATTGAATTTTACTGGAGTTAAATCAAGACTTACTACAAGAAGCTACTGCTGTATCATCTAATTCATGATTTACCAATAGATACAGTAGACTTAATACAAAGTAGTTGCAAGAGAGTGAATCAAGATAAGACTACGATATGTGCAAAGAAGGGGAGAATAAATATTTATTAATAAGTTTTAGACTTAAATGAATGAAATAGTTCACATATTAAGTGAACCCTTAAAAGGATTAAGCTTCTCTTTTTTTTCTTCTTCTTAAGGCTTGACAGGCTCTAAGTTTCTTCTCTTACTGCTATCTCCTGCATCTATGTTCATATCTTCTGGCTTTTAAACATCTTTATAAAGTCTCTTGCTAACTTAATGAACTGTCTGCTGTTTCTATCTCTATGAACCTTAGCATGCTCTTTCATAAGATATACATCAGTGCCAGATTTTCCTACAAAGTTATATGTCAAAGCTTACTTGAAAGATTAGGATGCTTCTTAATTTACTCTAAGCCAAGCAAAGCTTATTAAATGCCTTTCTTCTTCTAGTCTTCAGGAGAGATAGAATATCGTTTTTTGTGAGCTTCTTTAATTATTTCTATTAGATGCTCCTCTTTTATTGTACCAAGAACGCCAAAGAAGATGCTTTCTGTGGTAATTTATTAGAGAGTTACTTCTTGGTAAGATGGTAAGCTACCACTTCCTCATCTTACATGGCATCCTTATAAAGATTAGTGACTGAAATCTCAGGGTAGTTGGGAATTTCGATTAGTTTAATCTCTTTATTTTTAAAAGATTCTTCTACTCACAAAGCATTGCTTTCAAGAATGAAATTTTGGTACCTTCCATCGTTGGAAGGAATAAACCAACTGTATAATATGTTAATAGTCAACAAGTAATCTTACCATGTAAAGTGAGAAATCGATAAAGATCTTCCTTACTTCTGAATCTAGAGATCATTTCTTGAGCCTCAACTCTTTTCATTTCATCATTGAGTGATTCCATCTTTGTTCCTCTTCCTATTAATGAATTTCAAATTATAATTTATAGACTTCTGGATCCTATTGTTAAAAAACTTACTATTAAATATGGGCATCTTATAGGAGGTCAACCCTGCAAAGATACGTGGAGAAAGTTCCCAGAAGCTGTAACAAACTGCAGAGATGGAGCTCCATTTTAATCAATTTAGTTCCATTAAATTAGTACTAAATTTGTTTAAATTTAATTAGTACTGGTACTAAATCGGTTTAATTTTAATTGGTACCAATTTAATAGTACCAAATCTTAATTAGTACCTAGTTTTAAAATAATGAGGTTTTAATGAAAAAGTCCCAAAACGGTTCAAAATCTAATTGGTACCTGTACCAACCTCAATTTTCTAAGTTAGTACTAATATAAAAAATATTAAGCATGAATTTAGAAAATTTATAGTTATAAACTAAGAATTAAAAAGAACTCTACACATCAAAATCAACAATTATTGCTGCAGTGGCAACTCCTTTACAGAGTAACTATCCTTGAGAGGTTATTAGAGCTTTATAAATAGAAATTTAAATTTAAACATGGCGGCTAATATAAATCGTAAAGCAATCTCTCTTGGAACAGGATAATCATAGCTAAACTTTGGCTCAACTATAAAGCCTGAAATTATTTATGTAGAGAGGGAGGTAGAGCTAAGAGCTCTTGATTTGAAGCAGAGGTTTTTATCATAGAAATATTAAAACTGAGGGAGAGTGCAGAGATAGGGGCTTAAACTTGAATTGATTATGTTGAGGAGCTAAAAGAACAGCAACCAATCGAAAAGATAAAAATATTTTAATTTGAAGACTGCTAAAATTTTTTCTAAGCTAAGAATACCTTGAAAAGGTACATCAAAGAGATACACTCAAAACCCCAAAACCACTTAGTGAGGTTTATAAGTGCTTTGATTTGTAGGGTATAGTTGGGGTCTTACTGGGGTTAGTAGAGAAATTAGGCCAAATTGCAAAATGAGAAATAGAAATTAGCGAAATTTAGGGTCTATTTATGATGAGTAATATTTAGATTTACTGCTTAAGCTAAGGTATGGTACAAGTATTAATATAGACTAAATCAAACCAGTAATGAATTATGCTGCTATAGCAAAGCTCCTGCGCAAGAGTGCCTCAACAGTTAGGTATCATTGCTTATTGGCTGTTCAGCATTATAATTCAGGCACTTGAAAGCATCCTGCAAGAAAATAAAAGTTCTCACAGCACCATATTGACTACCTCTGCGACTCGAAGACTTTAAAGTATTGGGCAAACTTTCCACTAGACTAGCGAGCTGTCATGTTTCATCGCAAGTTTCCTGACATGCGATCTCTCCTTAAACTATAGCCAATATTTATAGAAGAAAGGGTATTACTTTCAAGACTGTCAACAGAGTGAAGAGAGTGATTGATTTACAGTAACATTTTATAGTAATAATTTAAACTATATATATGATTAAATGCAGAGAGCTATTACTAATAACATCAAGTTCATACACGCTGATGAAGCTGTATTCACCTTCAACACCTTTATTAATAAGTCTTGGTATAAAAAGTATGATAATATAGAAGTCTACGATTAGAAAGTAAAGGTTGTAACCCATGCAATTTTAGCAGGTATTAGTGAAAACTCTGGCTTAGAAAGTTATGTTATTCATCCTCGCTCTATTAAGCGAGAGTAGTACATAGAGTTCCGACATAAGCTGAGAGATAAATACAACGATTAAGAGATCATCCTGTTTGTTGACAACCTCTCAGTTCATAAGACTAAGGAGTCCAAGAAAGCTTATGAAGAGTTAAACATTAATCCTGTATACAATGAACCTTACAGCCCTTAATTTAATGGAATTGAATTCTACTGGAGTTAAATAAAGACCCAATACAAGAAACTGCTGCTAAATCACCTAATGCATGACTTGCCTATAGATACAGTAGAATTGATTCAGAGTAACTGCAAGAGAGTAAGCATAGATAAGAGAACAGTTTGTGCGAGAAAGGAAGAATGAATGTTTATAAATAAGTTTTAGATTTAAACGAATGAATAAATTCACATATTAAACTAACCCATAAAAGGGTCTGCCTTCTCTTTCTTTTCTTCCTCTTAAGGCTTGACAGGCCCTAAGTTTCTTCTCTTACTACCATCTCCTACATCAATATTCATATCTTGGCTTTTAAACATCATGATAAAGTCACTTGCTAACTTAATGAACTGTATGCTGTTTTCTATCTCTATGAACCTTTGCATGCTCTTTCATAAAATATATACCAGTGCCAGATTTTCCTACAAAGTTATATGTCAAAGCTTACTTGAAAGATAAGGATGCTTCTTAAGTTCCTCTAGCAAAGCTGAGCTAATTAGAATGCCTTGCTTCTACTAGTCTTCAGGAGAGATAGAATATAGTTTCTTATGTACTTCTTCAATAATTTCTCTGAGATAATCCTCTTTTATTGTACCAAGAACGCCAAAGAAGAAGCTCTCTCTGGTAATTTATTAGAGAGTTACTTCTTGGTAAGATGGTAAACTACCACTTCCTCATCTTACATGGCATCCTCATAAAGATTAGTGACTGAAATCTCAGGGTAGTAGAGAATTTCGATGAGTATAATCTCTTTATTTTTAAAAGCTTTCTTCTCCTCACAAAGTATTGCTTTCAAGAATCAAATTTTGGTACCTTCCATCGTTGGAAGGAATAAACCAACTGTAAAAAATGTTAATAGTCATCAAGTTATCTTACCATGTAAAGTTAGGTATCGATAGAGATCTTCCTTACTTCTGAATCTTGATATCATTTCTTGAGCCTCAACTCTTTTCATTTGATCATTGAGTGATTCCATCTTTGTTCCTCTTCATATTAATGATTTCAAATTATAATTTATAGACATCTGGATCCTATTGTTTAAAAACTTACTATTAAATATGGGCATCTTATAGGAGGTCAACCCTGCAAAGATACGTGGAGAAAGTTTGCAGAAGCTGTAACAAACTGCAAAGATGAAGCTCCATTTTAATCAATTTAGTTCCATTAAATTAGTACTAAATTTGTTCAAATTTAATTAGTACTGGTACTAAATCCGTTAATTTTAATTGGTACCAATTTAATAGTACCAAAACTTAATTAGTACCTAGTTTTAAAATAACGAGGTTTTAATGAAAAAGTCCCAAAACGGTTCAAAATCTAATTGGTACCTGTACCAACCTCAATTTTCTAAGTTAGTACTAATATAAAAAATATTAAGCATGAATTTAGAAAATTTATAGTTATAAACTAAGAATTAAAAAGAACTCTACACATAAAAATCAACAATTATTGCTGCAGTGGCAACTCCTTTACAGAGTAACTATCCTTGAGAGGTTATTAGAGCTTTATAATAGAAATTTAAATTTAAAAATGGCGGCTAATATAAATCGTAAAGCAATCTCTCTTGGAACAGGATAATCATAGCTAAACTTTGGCTCAACTATAAAGCCTGAAATTATTTATGTAGAGAGGGAGGTAGAGCTAAGAGCTCTTGATTTGAAGCAGAGGTTTTTATCATAGAAGTATTAAAACTGAGGGAGAGTGCAGAGATAGGGGCTTAAACTTGAATTGATTATGTTGAGGAGCTAAAAGAACAGCAACCAATCGAAAAGATAAAAATATTTTAATTTGAAGACTGCTAAAATTTTTTCTAAGCTAAGAATACCTTGAAAAGGTACATCAAAGAGATACACTCAAAACCCCAAAACCACTTAGTGAGGTTTATAAGTGCTTTGATTTGTAGGGTATAGTTGGGGTCTTATTGGGGTTAGTAGAGAAATTAGGCCATTTGCAAAATGAGAAATAGAAATTAGCGAAATTTAGTGTCTATTTATGATGAGTAATATTTAGATTTACTGTTTAAGCTAAGGTATGGTACAAGTATTAATATATACTAAATCAAACCTGTAATGAATTATGCTGCTATAGCAAAGCTCCTTCGCAAGAGTGCCTCAACAGTTAGGTATCATTGCTTATTGGCTGTTCAGCATTATAATTCAGGCACTTGAAAGCATCCTGCAAGAAAATAAAAGTTCTCACAGCACCATATTGACTACCTCTGCGACTCGAAGACTTTAAAGTATTGGGAACACTTTACACTAGACTAGCAAGCTGTGATGTTACATCGCAAGTTTCCTGACATACGTATCTCTCCTTAGACTATAGCCAATATATAGAAGAAATGGAATTACTTTCAAGACTGTCAACAGAATGAAGAGAGTGATTGATTTTACAGTGCCATTTTATAGTAATAATATAAACCATATATATGATAAAATGCAGAGAGCTATTACTAATAACATCAAGTTCATACACGCTGATGAAGCTGTGTTTACCTTCAACACCTTTATTAATAAGTCTTGGTATAAGAAGTATGATAATATAGAAGTCTACGATTAGAAAGTAAAGGTTGTAACCCATGCAATATTAGCAGGTATTAGTGAAGACTCTGGCTTAGAAAGTTATGTTATTCATCCTCGCTCTATTAAGCGAGAGTAGTACATAGAGTTCCTACATAAGCAGATAAATACAACGATTAAGAGATCATCCTGTTTGTTGACAACCTCTCAGTTCATAAGACTAAGGAGTCTAAGAAAGCTTATGAAGAGTTAAACATTACTCATGTATACAATGTTCCTTACAGCCCTTAATTTAATGGAATTGAATTCTACTGGAGTTAAATAAAGACCCACTACAAGAAACTGCTGCTATATAACCTAATGCATGACTTGCATATAGATACAGTAGACTTGATTCAGAATAGCTGCAAGAGAGCAAGCATAGACAAGACAACAGTTTGGCGAGAGAAGGAAGAATGAATGTTTATAAACAAGTTTTACACTTAAATAAATGAAAAAGTTCACATATTAAACTAACCCATAAAGGGGTTTGGCTTCTCATTCTTCTCCTCTTCTTAAGGCTTGACAGACCCTAAATTTCTTCTCTTACTGCCAGCTCCTGCATCTATGTTCATATCTTCTGGCTTTTAAACATCTTTATAAAGTCTCATGCTAACTTAATGAAATGTCTGCTGTTTTATATCTCTATAAACCTTAGCATACTCTTTCATAAGATATATACCAGTGCCAGATTTTCATAAAAAGTTATAAGTCAAGCTTACTTGAAAGATAAGGATGCTTCTTAAGTTCCACTAGCCAAGCTGAACTTATTAGAATGCCTTGCTTCTTCTAGTCTTCAGGAGAGATAGAATATCGTTTTTTGTGAGCTTCTTTAATTATTTCTATTAGATGCTCCTCTTTTATTGTACCAAGAACGCCAAAGAAGATGCTTTCTGTGGTAATTTATTAGAGAGTTACTTCTTGGTAAGATGGTAAGCTACCACTTCCTCATCTTACATGGCATCCTTATAAAGATTAGTGACTGAAATCTCAGAGTCGTTGGGAATTTCGATTAGTTTAATCTCTTTATTTTTAAAAGCTTTCTTCTCCTCACAAAGTATTGCTTTCAAGAATGAAATTTTGGTACCTTCCATCGTTGGAAGGAATAAACCAACTGTATAATATGTTAATAGTCATCAAGTTATCTTACCATGTAAAGTTAGGTATCGATAGAGATCTTCCTTACTTCTGAATCTTGATATCATTTCTTGAGCCTTGACTCTTTTCATTTGATCATTGAGTGATTCCATCTTTGTTCCTCTTCCTATTAATGAATTTCAAATTATAATTTATAGACTTCTGGATCCTATTGTTTAAAAACTTACTATTAAATATGGGCATCTTATAGGAGGTCAACCCTGTAAAGATACGTGGAGAAAGTTCGCAGAAGCTGTAACAAACTTCAGAGATGGAGCTCCATTTTTATCAATTTAGTTCCATTAAATTAGTACTAAATTTGTTTAAATTTAATTAGTACTGGTACTAAATCGGTTTAATTTTAATTGGTACCAATTTAATAGTACCAAATCTTAATTAGTACCTAGTTTTAAAATAATGAGGTTTTAATGAAAAAGTCCCAAAACGGTTCAAAATCTAATTGGTACCTGTACCAACCTCAATTTTCTAAGTTAGTACTAATATAAAAAATATTAAGCATGAATTTAGAAAATTTATAGTTATAAACTAAGAATTAAAAAGAACTCTACACATCAAAATCAACAATTATTGCTGCAGTGGCAACTCCTTTACAGAGTAACTATCCTTGAGAGGTTATTAGAGCTTTATAAATAGAAATTTAAATTTAAACATGGCGGCTAATATAAATCGTAAAGCAATCTCTCTTGGAACAGGATAATCATAGCTAAACTTTGGCTCAACTATAAAGCCTGAAATTATTTATGTAGAGAGGGAGGTAGAGCTAAGAGCTCTTGATTTGAAGCAGAGGTTTTTATCATAGAAGTATTAAAACTGAGGGAGAGTGCAGAGATAGGGGCTTAAACTTGAATTGATTATGTTGAGGAGCTAAAAGAACAGCAACCAATCGAAAAGATAAAAATATTTTAATTTGAAGACTGCTAAAATTTTTTCTAAGCTAAGAATACCTTGAAAAGGTACATCAAAGAGATACACTCAAAACCCCAAAACCACTTAGTGAGGTTTATAAGTGCTTTGATTTGTAGGGTATAGTTGGGGTCTTATTGGGGTTAGTAGACAAATTAGGCCAATTTGCAAAATGAGAAATAGAAATTAGCGAAATTTAGTGTCTATTTATGATGAGTAATATTTAGATTTACTGTTTAAGCTAAGGTATGGTACAAGTATTAATATATACTAAATCAAACCTGTAATGAATTATGCTGCTATAGCAAAGCTCCTTCGCAAGAGTGCCTCAACAGTTAGGTATCATTGCTTATTGGCTGTTCAGCATTATAATTCAGGCACTTGAAAGCATCCTGCAAGAAAATAAAAGTTCTCACAGCACCATATTGACTACTCTGCGACTCGAAGACTTTGAAGTATTGGGCACACTTCCCATTAGACTAGCGAGCTGTGATGTTTCATCGCAAGTTTCCTCACATGCGTATCTCTCCTTAGACTATAGCCAATATTTATAGAAGAAATGGTATTACTATCAAGACTGTCAACAGAGTGAAGAGAGTGATTGATTTTACAGTGCCATTTTATAGTAATAATTTAAACTATATAGATGATTAAATGCAGAGAGCTATTACTAAGAACATCAAGTTCATACACGCTGATGAAGCTGTGTTTACCTTCAACACCTTTATTAATAAGTCTTGGTATAAGAAGTATGATAATATAGAAGTCTACGATTAGAAAGTAAAGGTCGTAACCCATGCAATTTTAGCAGGTATTAAGGAAGACTCTGGCTTAGAAAGTTATGTTATTCATCATCGCTCTATTAAGCGAGAGTAGTACATAGAGTTCCTACATAAGCTGAGAGATAAATACAACGATTAAGAGATCATCCTGTTTGTTGACAACCTCTCAGTTCATAAGACTAAGGAGTCTACGAAAGCTTATGAAGAGTTAAACATTATTCCTGTATACAATGTTCCTTACAGCCCTTGATTTAGTGGAATTGAATTCTACTGGAGTTAAATAAAGACCCACTACAAGAAACTGCTGCTAAATCACCTAATGCATGACTTGCCTATAGATACAGTAGACTTGATTCAGAGTAGCTGCAAGAGAGTAAGCATAGATAAGACAACAGTTGTGCGAGAGAAGGAAGAATGAATGTTTATAAATAAATTTTAGATTTAAATGAATGAATAAGTTCACATATTAAACTAACCCATAAAGGGGTTTGGCTTTTCATTCTTCTCCTCTTCTTAAGGCTTGACAGACCCTAAATTTCTTCTCTTGCTGCCAGCTCCTGCATCTATGCTCATACCTTCTGGCTTTTAAACATCTTTATAAAGTCTTATGCTAACTTAATGAAATATCTGCTGTTTTATATCTCTATGAACCTTAGCATGCTCTTTCATAAGATATATACCAGTCCCAGATTTTCCAACAACAAAGAATACTTGAAAGATAAGAATGCTTCTTAAGTTCCTCTAGCCAAGCTGAGCTGATTAGAATGCCTTGCTTCTTCTAGTCTTCAGGAGAGATATAAATATCGTTTCTAATGTGCTTCTTCAAATATTTCTCTGAGATACTCCTCTTTTATTGTACCAAGAATACCAAAGAAAAAGTTCCTCTCTGGAAATTTTTTAGAGAGTTGTTTCTTGATAGGAAGGTAAACTACCACTTCCTCATCTTACATGGCATTGTCATAAAGATTAGTGACTGAAATTTCAGGGTAGTTGGGGATTTCTATTAGTTTAATCTTTTTATTTTTAAAAGCTTTCTTCTCCTCACAAAGTATTGCTTTCAAGATGAAGTTTTGGTACATTCCATCGTTGGAAGGAATAATCCAACTGTATAATTTGTCAATAATCATCAAGTTATCTTACCGTGTAAAGTTAGGAATTGATAGAGATCTTCGTTAATTCTGAATCTTGATATCATTTCTTGCACCTCAACTCTTTTCATTTGATTATTGAGTGATTCCATCTTTGTTCCTCTTCCTATAAATGAATTTCAAATTATAATTTATAGACTTTTGGATCCTATTGTTTAAAATCTTACTATTAAATATGGGCATCTTATAGGAGCTCAACCCTGCAAAGATACGTGGAGAAAGTTTGCAGAAGCTGTAACAAACTGCAGAGATGGAGCTCCATTTTAATCAATTTAGTTCCATTAAATTAGTACTAAATTTGTTTAAATTTAATTAGTACTGGTACTAAATCGGTTTAATTTTAATTGGTACCAATTTAATAGTACCAAATCTTAATTAGTACCTAGTTTTAAAATAATGAGGTTTTAATGAAAAAGTCCCAAAACGGTTCAAAATCTAATTGGTACCTGTACCAACCTCAATTTTCTAAGTTAGTACTAATATAAAAAATATTAAGCATGAATTTAGAAAATTTATAGTTATAAACTAAGAATTAAAAAGAACTCTACACATAAAAATCAACAATTATTGCTGCAGTGGCAACTCCTTTACAGAGTAACTATCCTTGAGAGGTTATTAGAGCTTTATAATAGAAATTTAAATTTAAAAATGGCGGCTAACTTAAATCGAAAGCAGTTTCTCTTGGCAATGGATAATAAAAGCTAAACTTTAGCTTAACTAAAAAGCTTGAAATTATTTATGTAGAGAGGGAGGTAGAGCTAAGAGCTCTTGATTTGAAGCATAGGTTTTTATCATAGAAGTATTAAAACTGAGGGAGAGTGCAGAGATAGGGGCTTAAACTTGAATTGATTATGTTGAGGAGCTAAAAGAACAGCAACCAATCGAAAAGATAAAAATATTTTAATTTGAAGACTGCTAAAATTTTTTCTAAGCTAAGAATACCTTGAAAAGGTACATCAAAGAGATACACTCAAAACCCCAAAACCACTTAGTGAGGTTTATAAGTGCTTTGATTTGTAGGGTATAGTTGGGGTCTTATTGGGGTTAATAGAGAAATTAGGCCAATTTCCAAAATGAGAAATAGAAATTAGCGAAATTTAGGGTCTATTTATGATGAGTAATATTTAGATTTACTGCTTAAGCTTAGGTATGGTACAAGTATTTATATAGACTTAGTCAAACCAGTAATGAATTATGCTGCTATAGCAAAGCTCCTTCGCAAGAGTGCTTCAACAGTTAGGTATCATTGCTTGTTGGCTGTTCAGCATTATAATTCAGGCACTTGAAAGCATCCTGCAAGAAAATAAAAGTTCTCACAGCACCATATTAACTACCTCTGCGACTCGAAGACTTTGAAGTATTGGGCACACTTTCCATTAGACTTGCGAGCTGTGATGTTTCATCGTAAGTTTCCTGACATGCGTATCTCTGCTTAGACTATAGCCAATATTTATAGAAGAAATAGTATTACTTTCAAGACTGTCAACAGAGTGAAGAGAGTGATTGATTTTACAGTGCCATTTTATAGTAATAATTTAAACTATATATATGATTAAATGCAGAGAGCTATTGATAATAACATCAAGTTCATAAACGCTGATGAAGCTGTGTTTACCTTCAACACCTTTATTAATAACTCTTGGTATAAGAAGTATGATAATATAGAAGTCTACGATTAGAAAGTAAAGGTTGTAACCCATGCAATTTTAGCAGGTATTAGTGAAGACTCTGGGTTAGAAAGTTATGTTATTCATCCTCGCTCTATTGAGCGAGAGTAGTATATAGAGTTCCTACATAAGCTGAGAGATAAATACAACGATTAAGAGATCATCCTGTTTGTTGACAACCTCTCAGTTCATAAGACTAAGGAGGTCTAAGAAAGCTTATGAAGAGTTAAACATTACTCTTGTATACAAAGTTCCTTACAGCCCTTAATTTAATGGAATTGAATTCTACTGGAGTTAAATAAAGACCCACTACAAGAAACTGCTGCTATATCACCTTAATGCATGATTTGCCTATAGATACAGTAGACTTGATTCAGAGTAGCTGCAAGAGAGTAGGCATAGATAAGACAACAGTTTGTGCGAGAGAAGGAAGAATGAATGTTTATAAATAAGTTTTAGATTTAAATGAATGAATAAGTTCACATATTAAACTAACCCATAAAGGGGTTTGGCTTTTCTTTCTTTTCTTCTTCTTAAGTCTTTACAGGCCCTAAGTTTCTTCTCTTTGTGCCATCTCCTGCATCTATGTTCATTTCTTCTGGCTTTTAAACATCTTTATAAAGTCTATTGCTCACTTCATAAATAGTCTGCTGTTTTCTATCTCTATGAACCTTAGCATGCTCTTTCATGAGATATATACCAGTGCCAGATTTTCCTACAAAGTTATATGTCAAAGCTTACTTGAAAGATAAGGATGCTTCTTAAGTTCCATTAGCCAAGCTGAACTTATTAGAATGCCTTGCTTCTTCTAGTCTTCAGGAGAGATAGAATATCGTTTTTTGTGAGCTTCTTTAATTATTTCTATTAGATGCTCCTCTTTTATTGTACCAAGAACGCCAAAGAAGATGCTTTCTGTGGTAATTTATTAGAGAGTTACTTCTTGGTAAGATGGTAAGCTACCACTTCCTCATCTTACATGGCATCCTTATAAAGATTAGTGACTGAAATCTCAGGGTAGTTTGGAATTTCTATTAGTTTAATGTCTTTATTTTTAAAAGCTTTCTTCTCACAAAGTATTGCTTTTAAGAATGAAATTTTGGTACCTTCTATCGTTGGAAGGAATAAACCAACTGTATAATATGTTAATAGTCATCAGGTTATCTTACCATGTAAAGTTAGGTATTGATAGAGATCTTCATTACTTCTGAATCTTGATATCATTTGTTGAGCCTCGACTCTTTTCATTTGATCATTGAGTGATTCCATCTTTGTTCCTCTTCCTATAAATGAATTTCAAATTATAATTTATAGACTTCTGGATCCTATTGTTTAAAATCTTACTATTAAATATGGGAATATAATAGGAGCTCAACCCTGCAAAGATACGTGGAGAAAGTTTGCAGAAGCTGTAACAAACTGCAGAGATGGAGCTCCATTTTAATCAATTTAGTTCCATTAAATTAGTACTAAATTTGTTTAAATTTAATTAGTACTGGTACTAAATCGGTTTAATTTTAATTGGTACCAATTTAATAGTACCAAATCTTAATTAGTACCTAGTTTTAAAATAATGAGGTTTTAATGAAAAAGTCCCAAAACGGTTCAAAATCTAATTGGTACCTGTACCAACCTCAATTTTCTAAGTTAGTACTAATATAAAAAATATTAAGCATGAAATTAGAAAAGTTATAGTTATAAACTAAGAATAAAAAAGAACTCTACACATAAAAATCAACAATTATTGCTGCAGTGGCAACTCCTATACAGAGTAACTATACTTGAGAGGTTATTAGAGCTTTATAATAGAAATTTAAATTTAAAAATGGCGGCTAATATAAATCGTAAAGCAATCTCTCTTGGAACAGGATAATCATAGCTAAACTTTGGCTCAACTATAAAGCCTGAAATTATTTATGTAGAGAGGGAGGTAGAGCTAAGAGCTCTTGATTTGAAGCAGAGGTTTTTATCATAGAAGTATTAAAACTGAGGGAGAGTGCAGAGATAGGGGCTTAAACTTGAATTGATTATGTTGAGGAGCTAAAAGAACAGCAACCAATCGAAAAGATAAAAATATTTTAATTTGAAGACTGCTAAAATTTTTTCTAAGCTAAGAATACCTTGAAAAGGTACATCAAAGAGATACACTCAAAACCCCAAAACCACTTAGTGAGGTTTATAAGTGCTTTGATTTGTAGGGTATAGTTGGGGTCTCATTGGGGTTAGTAGAGAAATTAGGCCAATTTGCAAAATGAGAAATAAAAATTAGCAAAATTTAGGGTCTATTTATGATGAGTAATATTTAGATTTACTGCTTAAGCTTAGGTATGGTACAAGTATTAATAGAGACTAAGTCAAACCAGTAATGAATTATGCTGATATAGCAAAGCTCCTGCACAAGAGTGCCTCAACAGTTAGGTATCATTGCTTGTTGGCTGTTCAGCATTATAATTCAGGCACTTGAAAGCATCCTGCAAGAAAATAAAAGTTCTCACAGCACCATATTGACTACCTCTGCGACTCGAAGACTTTGAAGTATTGGGCAAACTTTCCATTAGACTAGCGAGCTGTGATGTTTCATCGCAAGTTTCCTGACATGCGTATCTCTCCTTAGACTATAGCCAATATTTATAGAAGAAATGGTATTACTATCAAGACTGTCAACAGAGTGAAGAGAGTGATTGATTTTACAGTGCCATTTTATAGTAATAATTTAAACTATATATATGATTAAATGCAGAGAGCTATTACTAATAACATCAAGTTCATACACGCTGATGAAGCTGTGTTTACCTTCAACACCTTTATTAATAAGTCTTGGTATAAGAAGTATGATAATATAGAAGTCTACGATTAGAAAGTAAAGGTTGTAACCCATGCAATATTAGCAGGTATTAGTGAAGACTCTGGCTTAGAAAGTTATGTTATTCATCCTCGCTCTATTAAGCGAGATTACATAGAGTTCCTACATAAGCTGAGAGATAAATACAACGATTAAGAGATCATCCTGTTTGTTGACAACCTATCAGTTCATAAGACTAAGGAGTCTAAGAAAGCTTATGAAGAGTTAAAAATTACTCCTGTATACAATGTTCCTTACAGCCATTAATTTAATGGAATTGAATTCTACTGGAGTTAAATAAAGACCCACAACAAGAAACTGCTGCTATATCACCTAATGCATGACTTGCCTATAGATAAAGAAGACATGATTCAGAGTAGCTGCAAGAAAGTAAGCATAGATAAGACAACAGTTTGTCGAGAGAAGGAAGAATGAATGTTTATAAATAAGTTTTAGATTTAAATGAATGAATAAGTTCACATATTAAACTAACCCATAAAGGGGTTTGGCTTTTCATTCTTCTCCTCTTCTTATGGCTTGCTTGAGCCTATATTTCTTCTCTTTGTGCCAGCTCCTGCATCTATGTTCATATCTTCTGGCTTTTAAACATCTTTATAAAGTCTTATGCTAACTTAATGAAATGTCTGCTGTTTTATATCTCTATGAACCTTAGCATGCTCTTTCATAAGACATATACCAGTGCCAGATTTTCCTACAAAGTTATATGTCAAACCTTACTTGAAAGATAAGGATGCTTCTTAAGTTCCATTAGCCAAGCTGAACTTATTAGAATGCCTTGCTTCTTCTAGTCTTCAGGAGAGATAGAATATCGTTTTTTGTGAGCTTCTTTAATTATTTCTATTAGATGCTCCTCTTTTATTGTACCAAGAACGCCAAAGAAGATGCTTTCTGTGGTAATTTATTAGAGAGTTACTTCTTGGTAAGATGGTAAGCTACCACTTCCTCATCTTACATGGCATCCTTATAAAGATTAGTGACTGAAATCTCAGAGTAGTTGGGAATTTCGATTAGTTTAATCTCTTTATTTTAAAAGCTTTCTTCTCCTCACAAAGTATTGCTTTCAAGAATGAAATTTTGGTACCTTCCATCGATGGAAGGAATAAACCAACTGTAGAAAATGTTAATAGTAAACAAATTATCTTAACATGTAAAATAAGGTATCGATAGAGATCTTCCTTACTTCTGAATCTTGAAATCATTTCTTGAGCCTCAACTCTTTTCATTTGATCATTGAGTGATTCCATCTTTGTTCCTCTTCCTATTAATGAATTTCAAATTATAACTTATAGACTTGGATCCTATTGTTTAAAAACTTACTATTAAATATGGGCATCTTATAGGAGGTCAACCCTGCAAAGATACGTGGAGAAAGTTCGCAGAAACTGTAACAAACTTCAGAGATGGAGCTCCATTTTTATCAATTTAGTTCCATTAAATTAGTACTAAATTTGTTTAAATTTAATTAGTACTGGTACTAAATCGGTTTAATTTTAATTGGTACCAATTTAATAGTACCAAAACTTAATTAGTACCTACTTTTAAATAATGAGGTTTTAATGAAAAAGTCCCAAAACGGTTCAAAACCTAATTGGTACCTGTACCAACCTCAATTTTCTAAGTTAGTACTAATATAAAAAATATTAAGCATGAATTTAGAAAATATATAGTTATAAACAAGTATAAAAGAACTCTACACATCAAAATCAACAATTATTGCTGCAGTGGCAACTCCTTTACAGAGTAACTATCCTTGAGAGGTTATTAGAGCTTTATAAATAGAAATTTAAATTTAAACATGGCGGCTAATATAAATCGTAAAGCAATCTCTCTTGGAACAGGATAATCATAGCTAAACTTTGGCTCAACTATAAAGCCTGAAATTATTTATGTAGAGAGGGAGGTAGAGCTAAGAGCTCTTGATTTGAAGCAGAGGTTTTTATCATAGAAATATTAAAACTGAGGGAGAGGCAGAGATAGGGGCTTAAACTTAAATTGATTATGTTGAGGAGCTAAAAGAACAGCAACCAATCGAAAAGATAAAAATATTTTAATTTGAAGACTGCTAAAATTTTTTCTAAGCTAAGAATACCTTGAAAAGGTACATCAAAGAGATACACTCAAAACCCCAAAACCACTTAGTGAGGTTTATAAGTGCTTTGATTTGTAGGGTATAGTTGGGGTCTTATTGGGGTTAGTAGAGAAATTAGGCCAATTTGCAAAATGAGAAATAGAAATTAGCGAAATTTAGTGTCTATTTATGATGAGTAATATTTAGATTTACTGTTTAAGCTAAGGTATGGTACAAGTATTAATATATACTAAATCAAACCTGTAATGAATTATGCTGCTATAGCAAAGCTCCTTCGCAAGAGTGCCTCAACAGTTAGGTATCATTGCTTATTGGCTGTTCAGCATTATAATTCAGGCACTTGAAAGCATCCTGCAAGAAAATAAAAGTTCTCACAGCACCATATTGACTTCCTCTGCGACTCGAAGACTTTGAAGTATTGGGCACACTTTCCATTAGACTAGCGAGCTGTGATGTTTCATCGCAGGTTTCCCGACATGCGTATCTCTCCTTAGACTATAGCCAATATTTATAGAAGAAATGGTATTACTTTAAAGACTGTCAACAGGGTGAAGAGAGTAATTGATTTTACAGTGCCATTTTATAGTAATAATTTAAACTATATATATGATTAAATGCAGAGAGCTATTACTAATAACATCAAGTTCATACATGCTGATGAAGCTGTGTTTTACCTTCAACACCTTTATTAATAAGTCTTGGTATAAGAAGTATGATAATATAGAAGTCTACGATTAGAAAGTAAAGGTTGTAACCCATGCAAATTTAGCAGGTATTAGTGAAGACTCTGGTTTAGAAAGTTATGTCATTCATCCTCGCTCTATTAAGCGAGAGTAGTACATAGAGTTACTACATAAGCTGAGAGATAAATACAACGATTAAGAGATCATCCTGTTTGTTGACAACCTCTCAGTTCATAAGACTAAGGAGTCTAAGAAAGCTTATGAAGAGTTAAACATTACTCCTGTATACAATGTTCCTTACAGCCCTTAATTTAATGGAATTGAATTCTACTGGAGTTAAATAAAGACCCACTACAAGAAACTTCTGCTATATCACCTAATGCATGACTTGCATATAGATACAGTAGACTTGATTCAGAATAGCTGCAAGAGAGTAAGCATAGATAAGACAACAGTTTGTGCGAGAGAAGGAAGAATGAATGTTATAAATAAGTTTTAGATTTAAACGAATGAATATATTCACATATTAAATTGGCTCATAAATGGATTTGGCTTCTCTTTCTTTTATTCTTCTTAAGACTTGACAGGCCCTAAGTTTCTTCTCTTACTGCCATCTCCTGCATCTATGTTCAAATCTTCTGGCTTTTAAACATCTATATAAAGTCTCTTGCTAACTTAATGAACTGTCTGCTGTTTTTCTATCTCTATGAACCTAGGCATGCTCTTTCATAAGATATATACCAGTGCCAGATTTTCGTACAAAGTTATATGTCAAAGCTTACTTGAAATAAGGATGCTTCTTAAGTTCCATTAGCCAAGCTGAACTTATTAGAATGCCTTGCTTCTTCTAGTCTTCAGGAGAGATAGAATATCGTTTTTTGTGAGCTTCTTTAATTATTTCTATTAGATGCTCCTCTTTTATTGTACCAAGAACGCCAAAGAAGATGCTTTCTGTGGTAATTTATTAGAGAGTTACTTCTTGGTAAGATGGTAAGCTACCACTTCCTCATCTTACATGGCATCCTTATAAAGATTAGTGACTGAAATCTCAGGGTAGTTGGGAATTTCGATTAGTTTAATCTCTTTATTTTTAAAAGCTTTCTTCTCCTCACTAAGTATTGCTTTCAAGAATGAAATTTTGGTACCTTCCATCGTGGGAAGGAATAAACCAACTGTATAATATTTTAATAGTCATCAAGTTATCTTACCATGTAAAGTTAGGTATCGATAGAGATCTCCTTACTTCTGAATCTTGA